>SKCR01053435.1:0-45770 GCA_019454045.1 Zanthoxylum bungeanum | reverse complement strand
CAAGGTCGAGGCAGAGAGCAATTCTTGTATCGTATTGAGACGCTGGGCCTTTAGTGTCGTGACTCCTACACGATAAAACTGAAACAAAGGCCATTTTTTTTCTACGCGTAGCGACGCTGGGCCATTGGTGTCACGATGCTCGACTGATTTCAGTTTGTTTTTTGAACCTGCGTGCACTTCTTATGGTATTGGTCTGATGTATGGATTATTTCTAGTACTGGAAACTTGCCATCTTGACTTGTGTCAGGTTCTTTCTCTTATATCATTAAAAACCTCATTCCTTTCTGGGTAAACCACTTCTTGAGATCTGTTGTCCTTGTCTCAAACTACAAAATTACAGGTATTGGTATTTCTTTACGGTTACCTTTATCTAAATTGGTAAAGAATGGGGCATGAATCTACATCTCAATAGCTATCAACCTTTCTATTCTGATAATCTGTATCCTGGTAGAGTCTATTACTTATGCAACGTAAGTATGAGATAGGCTCATTCAGGACAGCTTTCTTAACCGGTATAACTAAAGGCTAAGAATCTGGGTAGATCTGGTCATTCTCTATCAGATTCTTAGGTTAAGTCAACTAAGCATTTCCATTTATGACCTTCTTTTACTTGCTCACAGGCCTGGGTTTTAGAATCTGGAATTCTCTAAATCTTTTTTGGCATCTCATATCCATTGGAATTCTCCTATCTAATTCTGATTTCTTACTTTCTTTATCATCATGTCTATCATTCCTTACTCGGAAAACTTGCTATATATATATGAAGTATTCAAAATTATTGGGTCTAATAGAAGAATTTTCTAAGGAGGAGATGAATATTACTCAGGGGAAGTAACCTTACTTAGATTTACTTGACATCTTACTCTTGCTCCGACTTAATGTATTCTCTTTTACTACTACGGATTCTGATGCTTCCTTAATTATCTGTTTATGTACCTTTATCTCTTCTTGGCACTGGTTACTTGAACTTCTATATATCATTCCTTACTTTTCTTATAACTTTCTTTTCCCACTCATTTGCGTAACTATTTTTAAAACTTTACTCTCTATTCTTATAATATGTCTTGAATTTTTGTTGGTAAGCTAAGATAACTACATAATGATTTCTTGCTAAAATAAGAGTTATGGTTACTTTATTAAGAAGAAGATTCAGATAAGTTTGGGAGTTTTAAAAACCTGTCTATAAGACTTAGGGACATACTCGAGGATTAGATATTAGAGAGGTAGTGCCTCGTATACAGGTATCCTAGACATACTACGTATACAAGACCCCACTACCCTGCCCATTGCAGTCACTAACTCCCTAGACCACGATTTGATACCATCTTTGTAACATCCCCGATCCAGGAGATGCTACCGGTAAGGAATAGATCGTATTATCCATCTAAGCCTTTGACTTTTTGACTATGATCAATACTGCTAAACTCATCTGGAAATACAAATGCATGCATAAGACCATTGCCCAACTCATCAATCATAAATGCATAACACTTTTCATACTAAGTACTCAGTTTTACTACATATTACAACTCTGACAGTGAACTCTTAGAATGCATTACATATGTAATCTTTATGATATAACCTCTATATGTTACATGATATTTTCTGACTTTGACTGAACTGAACTTAGTCCTGGACTTAATTTGGTGGACCAACTCCCTAGTGACTTCTATCAGTATCCATTATCCCGAGCTCATCCTACAGAATACCTTCAAAACAAAGAAACTGAGAGTGGGGGGTTAGATCGCTTGCACAACCTAAGTAAGTGGACGATTTTTAGACGAAAACTGAAATATTGATGAAAATGTTTATTGAAAACATTTCTGGATAAATTGAATATCTATGAAAGCTTTTCGAAGTTTCTTTTTCTAAAATTTTTCTGGAAACGTCTTTCTTTCTGAAAACAATTCTTTATGATAAAACTGTTTATCTGGAAAACTTCAATCAGATTAGATTTTCTAAAAATCACATCTCTGAAAATCTTGTTTCTGAAAATATTTCTTTGAAAACATGTATTCTGAAAATCTATATCAGAGTGTCTACTGAAAAACCTGACATATGGGGTGTTACGTATTGTCATCCCTCCATATGCCTAGCTAGAGCCAGGACATTGAGCATTACGTATCACCGTCCCCTAGAGCATACCATTATCTGTCCCTGAAACTAGGATCTGGGGCGTTACGTATCGTCGTCCCCCAAGCCACAATCTGGAGCCATGGTGCGGATCTATGCTACCCACCAGACTCTGAATCTAAGATCTAGGAGCACCAGTCATCCCTAGTCTTGAATTGCTTACGCACACGATGTTTGAATCCGTCAATTCCATATATGGATCAAGTTATATACTAAGGTGGTTTTCCCTCATGCCTCTGGAAATCAAATCCATATCATATTTTTTTAAAACCATGATTTCTCAAAACATTCTCATTTATAGAGTAACTGAAAATAAATTTGGCTAACACACTATTATGCATAAAAGTAAGTCTTAATAAAAAAAATTAATTAAAAATCATTTTTAAAATAAGAGTATCCACTCACTGATTATAGGATTTGACTGATATTCTTTTGCTTCGTAGAAGATTGTCGCGGTTCCTTTCAGTGATTTATAAGTGATAAACTTAATTAGAATATAGGCTAAGGAATATAATTCGGAGTTAGGCCAAGTTTATCCATTCAATCACTTATTATTACTAGTTGGAGTATCGTGCTTGTGTCATGATGTAATGTATGTATACGAGTTGATACGAGACCTATAAGGTGGCCTCCGGCATGCTATGGTGAAACTAAAATGAACTAAAACTAATTCGAGGATATTTTTATTCACGCGTCGCGATGTCGAGAGTTTCCCGTCGTGACCCCCACCTGGGCAGGGTATCGCATTGCGACGTTAGGCCTTTGGCATCGCGACGCCCACACGACAAAACTGAAACAGAGGCCATCTTTTTGCTACGCGTCGCGACACTAGGCCATTGGCATCACGACTCTCGATTGATTTCAGGACTAAACATGACTATTCCAAGACAATGCTCAAGTAAAACCCACTTCTATATTAGCCCTTAACATAAGCACTTCTTTAACTTCAACATTGCTCAAAATCTATCACATTTCACCAACCCAACACAAACCATCATCTAGAATCATTAAATCACCAAGCATGATTTCCTCAATATATTCATACATATATAAACCTCATGACATATTTATACTTTCAAAATACTACTCAAAATGCATGTTACTAACTCTACCATTGCTTATGTAATTATCTTTGCTAGTGTAAGGCAATGTGCGAATTGGGGCCTCTATAATTCAAGCTTAAAACTTAAATTAGAATAGGAAATGAGGATAAAGAACTTACTTTGCATGAAAATTGCTTGGAACCATCACTTGTTGCTTCATAATGGGCTTGAGAAAGGAGAAGGAAATTTTGGAGAATCCTCCATGATCATTCATGTTTTTGAGCCAGTGAGAAAGGGATGGATGAATAGTGTCCTATTTATAGGATAATTTCCAAATTTTTTAAATGAAATGGGTGGCTAGGATTAAGCCACATCACTTTATCTAGACTGTTCCCGAAATTACTATAGCAGCCACAGAAATCTTGATTTTTGACTAGCTTCTGATTCGAATTTGGGAAAATATCCAATGTACAAGTTGTAGATCTTGGTTTTAGCATTCCGATGATAAAAAGTTCATAAAAATCAGAGATTGTATGAAAATATTACGGCCTAATTACTAAGGGATGGTTGTTCCGCATGGGACGTAAGCTATGTTCCGCGTCAGACCTACAAGGAATTTACCGAATATCTCAAATATCATTTTATGAGCATTTACTTGCTCAAACATGATTTATATCAAGTATTATGCCTCCGAAAATGTAATAGTCGTCAACCTCTGGTAACATACAAGTCACTGGGGTCACTGGATGTTACAAATTCTTCCCCCCTTAAATATGATTCGTCCTTGAATCCTCTTTAAAACTGAAATTCTCAATTTTTTCTAGACCTGAAATTCTCGATATTGAATATTTTGTCGCAAGTCACATGATTCACATGCTATTTTCTTAAGCCACCAACCTTTAGTCGTCCATATACTCATACTTCACTCCGCTTCATCAATTATATGCAAACCTTCTTGACGGCTTTCTATATGTTGTCATCAAATCCTAGGATAATAGAACTATCCTGCTGGATTTGAATGATATGTCTTGGAGTCATAACTAAGATTATACTCTATTTTTGTCTGCATGGACTCTTACTTTACTGTAAACTATTTCACATTACCTGTATTCACTATAAGGTAGCAACCCAGACCTTCGTCAAACTGATCGTTCATTCTTTAGCTAATAAGTACTATTCTTTTTATCATAATATTTGTTTCATGCATAATATCTCTTGAATTCTTGATTGAGTGGTAGTTCATCGTCCTTGTTTCATAAAATTTTTGATGAATACTTAATACTACTATTAAGTTACAACTATTGTTATGCCTTACAGAAATCTCATTTTTAAACTTCTAGTTATGCTCAACATTACCTGTCTCGATCGGGTTTTTCCTAGTGGGTACTTTCAAACTTTTCTAGAAATACTAGTGTTTTCCATGGTTAAGCCTTTTTGCATATATTGATTCCATTCTGGTGTAAGTGTATAAAAAATAATCTTTTATATATTCCCTTAGCGCCACTTACTCCATCACAATCTAGCATTCATCTCCATAACTTAACTATTTAACTCTTTATTTTCTCACTAAGCTTCAACTATTTCTGGGCTATGTTCTTCCAAGTTCTCACATCTCTGACTATATGTGGGGCTTAAGACTTCATAGTGTAAGGTTAGATTCTTCATGTACCTCTTGCTCACTAGCGTTATATACTAAATAGCTTTTGTACTGAGAAGGTTAATTCTGGGTAGCTTCTTTGAGATCATTCTCAATTGGCTAATGATTTAGAAACAAGGTTCTTAAGATGAGTTTATTTGTATGTATACTTTTGCTTAAACTGTATTCCACGTTTCTATGTCAGTGTTGGTGATTCAATTCTAGCTACAATTCATACTCCATCTGTACTTTTACTTTCGTAGCTACTACAAATTTGGTTACGGTGTTCTATATTATCTTGTTCTCTATACCTGATTGCATTCTGGGATCTCTTTTTTTTTTTGCTCCCACAGTCTTACTTTATCAAGTGGTGGTAATCGAGCTCATAAATCTCATCTTTATCCGATGACCGTTTACATGTAAAATACTTGATAATTCACCCACTACACTGAATGTAACTTTGTAGTAAACTTATCTTCTCGATTTCGTACTATACCACACATCTGCCAAACTACCCATACCTGTGGATGTCTGGTTGACTTAACTATGGTTGGTTACTTCATATAGATTACGGGAGCTAAAATGTAATAGAACTCGAGTTTTATTCTAATACTGTTACGTACTTCTGTTACCATTTACTTGGTATTATCTCCTACTGTTGTTGGACCTCGACAATTCCACTTTTAACCCTTTGACTTATTGATCTTTTTGCCTTCTGCCATGCTCTATTCTATACCTGGAAGTTTTGTGGTCTATGTCTTTGTTTCCTTATCTGAAAGATATCATTTTTTACATGTCTCTAGTCATGTCTAAAACTATTCTTTTATATTCCTGGCTACTAAACTAATACTTTATCTCTTCATCGCTCCATCTAGATAACTTTTCTTTTAAATATCTCACTTTGAGCTATTTTCCTCTTCTATTCTTCTCTTGTACTATATCCAAAGGTTTTCAAGGTCCTTCCACTACTTATTCACTTGATTCTGGGAGTATCTTAAAGCGAACATCGAGGTTCATCTTTACTGTTGCTGTCTAACGAGGGTTGGGAATGTGGGAGTTGTCCTGGAGTCTTCTGGTTGCGGTGTCTTCACTAGCCACCCGTGTTGCAGTTGCGCGTGCTGTTTATCTATAAGCTTATTACTCTCTTGTTTATATATATGGTGTTGGCTCTCAAACTTAGGTACTTTTGCTAAAAACTATATGAATTACTTCATTTAACTTTACTCATAATTTATCTTCGGCTATTAGTTATACTACCTCTTACTGAGAACCTCCATAAGGTTCATGCTTTCTCAAACTCATACCGTATTCCCACTGTTATTCTTCCTTCTAAGATCTGCTCTGATACTTTACTTTCTTCCTTATCTCGGATTCTTGAATCTCTTAAATCCTCACTTCCTTGGAAGCTCTAAATCTTAACACAAGTTATAGCATCATTAATGATCCTTTAGCTTAGATGTTACATTCTCACTAATCCTGTATAAGTCAGGTATCTTACTTCTGCGTTGCTTATTTTGATTCCTTACTCTTTTGGACCATTACTTCTTGGAGGCTATTCGTTCTACTGTTCGACTACCTTGTTATTTCGTGATTTTTCCATCATGTCCAACGCCCTCCATTACTTATTCAAATCCTTACTAGGATCTAAGTTGAGGGGTGGACACATGTTTCCCACTCTTGGTTGGGTGCCTATATACTTACTAGATTCTAGAGTAGGGGTTACTGAAGGAAGAATTGTCGTTCGCTCTTTCGGGGACCTGAATCGACTATTTCATGTCTTAGGGTTCCAAAACTTTTATCATCCATTATGAGGTCTCCATTTAAGTTGTTGTCTTTATGCTATGTCACTATGCGTACTAAATTCTCTTGTCACTTTCTATTTCTTTCTTACTATTTTCAGATCCTATCTCTTGGCTCTAAGTCATGCTATTGAGGCTAGTAATGGTTCGTTCTTCTGGCTACTTCCTAGATCTCTACTCTCTGCTTAAGCTATAAGCTATAGCTTTGCTATCTAATCTTTCTATCCACACTGGCACTCTTTGTTAAATCCTAAGTGTCCCATATCTCTTGAGTCTATCTTTTTTGAACCTGCGTGGACTTCTACTGGTATTGGTCTGATCTATGTATTTCTTTCTAGTACTGGAAACTTTCCATCTTGACTTATGTCGGGTTCTTTCTTTTCTATCCTTAAAAACCTCATTGGTGTTGGGTTTTCTAGGTCAAACCAAGATCAATTAAGCATATGAAATCATTTGAATATGCAAAGTAAAGTAGCGAATATTACTCACTTTGATCGGCTAAGTGGATGTAGGAGATAACAAAAAATTTCCAACCTTTTGTGTTGCTCCAAGCTATCCATTCTTTGATGTATGTTGAGCTTCCAAGGTAGATGAATGAGATTCCAAACTCATGGGAGTAGTTTTCCTATCACCTTTGTATGATCTCTTTATGTGCTAGTAAATTAAAATTTTGCAACAAAACTTTCCCCTTATCATTGTGTCTCTCGGCCAAGCCCAGAGAAGAGAGGAAGAGATGCAACTTTTGATTTTGAGAGAGAAGAAGAGAATGAATGTGTTGTGTTTGATTTTTGTGATTTTGTGTATATCATTTTCAAAAAATAAGTACCATTTACCAAATTCCAAATTAGGTAAAAGTCAATCACAAATCAAAGTTGAGTAAGAAACAAGCCACCAAGATTCCACCAACTTCTATCAACCAAAAGTTGATAAAGTTGACTAGGTGATTGTGGGCCCTTTTAATTCAAAATCCGAGTAGGCCCCCAAACACATTCCGGGCTTGTGTTCGTTAATTCCGAATTAACGAATTTTCCGTTGTGACGTAATTAAATCAAATTTAATTAAATAATTATGCCTAGGAAAATTACTATTCACGTCGCTCGCGAATTAATTCTAAACTAATTCGTTTGCCTGAATTAAAATCTAATTTTAATTCCGTAATGAAATCTAATTTCATTTAATATATCGAATATATTATTTTATCGATTAATTCTAAATTGATAGTTCTCTCTATTCTAATTAAAATTTATCCTAGATAAAACTCTCGCTGTAATTAAATCTAGATTAATTTTCTCTCTCTACTAATTAATCCCAGATTAATTATGTCTGGGTCATACGTCATCGGTGAATCTTCGGGAAGCGACACGTGAGATCCTTGGATATGTTGGTAGTAAATACGGTCGTCGAATTATCCGAACACGTGCATACCCGGTACCACGTTCTTACCGATTTACAAGACATGGTTGGCTTCTAACAAAGCACCGTGCCTACCTAATTCTCCAGAAATATTCTTTTAAGGAATATGTAATCTATGTCAGGCGTAGTATACGTAGTATTGCATATTACGATCCAGTATCGGATGTCACATGCTAGGCCTGAGGATGGAAGTGTGTCTGCCCCATACGAAGCATATATCGGATCTCTGGTAACTAGTCTCTATAATCGGATAAACATGACCTAGTCATATTATCCCGATGATTGTAGTACCTAAGAGTACTAGTTCCGTATCCTACGTGATCATCATCTCTATATGACTGAAGTGATACTTCCATCTTGACATCACACCCAATATACTATGATTCTCAGTATACCCAGAAGAGGCGTACACAGAACCTGTTAAAGCCCTGGACAACCAAAACCAAAGTATACTGATTGTCGCAAGTATTAGCGATGCAAGTCTCAGGTTAAGACCAAATACACCTACCCTGATTCGGATTCCCATAGACACAGAGTCATACTACCAATGGGATTCCGAGGGGTCTATCCAGAGTGAAGCTATTTCCGTACTCTGTACCATCGATAAACACAACCTCCCATCACACTTGCATAAGTATCCAATACTTAAATATATGAGAACTATGTCGTTATGCTCCCACAACGCGTAAAAGTGCAATACTAGTATATTCCGTATTATCGATGTCCAATCTCGATAATACTACTACTATGGATATTTAATGAATAACCTTAGTGGAGTAATATTGTCTCATATCCTATTAATCCGAAACTAACCATATGGACTTTTATTATTTATTTATCCTGGTAATCCAATTACAAATGATAAAAGAGCAGTTTCATTTGTCACATAGTTAATTTGTATAACAACACAGTGTTCTGTACAAATAGTGATGCTATGGGTCATAATTGTCCAATAATCTCCCACTTGGCCTATATCCAATCACTCAAGTGTCTTACACTTGAACTATGTACGGCTCGCTCAAATTTCTGTTGATAAATAGCTTTTGTCAGCGGATTTGAAAGGTTATCATCTGATGTGATTTATTCGATCATTACATCGCCACGATATATGATTCGACGAATCAGATGAAATAGTTGAAGTACATACGTGGATCCTTGATGAGACAACTATTCCTTAGCCTGTGTTGTATCCTAGCTCAACTGCTAACAGAACTACTCCTAATCTTATTAGGAATTTTATAGATTCAAAATGCTTCTTTTGCTGCCTCAGCTGCAGCAATGTTCCGCTTTTGTTGTTTATTCGGCAACAGTATCTTGCTTGGAAGATTTCCAGCACACTGTTCTGTTATTCAAACTATATAATACTCTAATTACAACTTACAATCGTTATTGTCGATTTAGAAACTTGCAACAGTGAACCCAGTCACTCAAATTTCTCTTTCTCCATAGCTTGAGAAAGCATCCTTAGTTCATATAAGATACTTAAGGATGTTCTTAACATCAATCCAGTGACTATCACTTGGATTGGCCTGATTGTGACTCCATATGCTCAAAGTATATGAGGCACCAGGTCGTGTACATATCTTTCAATGTACGAGTTCTCGGATAGTGCCAACAAATTTTAGATCTATCACAGTAGATCCTTATTCCTAGAATAAAGGTTGTCTCTAACAAGTAGTTCGCAGAGAATTTTCATGAAATCCAAGCTTTCACCGATTGTATTATGGGAATGTCATTTCCAAGAAATGACATGTCATTATTATATAGGATAATCATTGTCAGTGAGCTCCCATTAATCTCCTTATATACACAAGAATCATTATCGTTTTTGAATGAAGTCATATATCATTATGATATCATCAAAACATTGGTTTCAAGAACACAATGCTTGCTTCAATCCATAAATGGATCGAATTAACTTGCAAACCTTGTTTGCATGTCTTTGTATGAAAAAACTGTCAGGATGTTGTAAACATCCTCCAAAAGGTTTCTGTTTAAGGAAAGCGATTTTGACGTTCAGCTGCCATATTTCATAAATGAAACATGCAGCATTAGCAAGCATTATCCACATGGATTTAATCATGGCAACGAGTAAAAGGTTTCGTCGTAATCAACATAATGTTGATAACGATACATTTTCGCTACAAGCCTGGCTTTGTACGTTTGTATGTTGCCATCCATATATGTCTTTCTTAAAGACTCATTTAGTACCAAAAGGCATAATGCCTTCAGGTACAACAACCAGTGTCCAAACTTGGTTGGTATACATGGAATCTATTTCGGACATCATGGCACTTTGCCATAATAGGGAGTCGATACCTTGTATCATTTCCTCATATGTAGAAAATTCGACTTCCTCAATAAGATTGACATCTTCATTATGTGAGATTAGAAACCCATACCTCCCAGGTTGTTTTCTGACTCTCTCCGACTTACGCGGTTCTTGTGTATTCGAAGATTGTGGTATAATTTCATCTCTGATGAACTGTTTGTGTTCCATTAAGGAATCGGTGCTTGGAACAGTATTACTCCGATTTTCATCGAGTTTTACTTTCCTCCCATTTACCATTGTATATAGGAATTCCTTTTAGGAATACCGCATGGAGAGCAACAATTATATTGTTCTCTTGTGAGTTGTATAAGTACTATACTTTGGTTTCCCTAGGATAACACACAATTTTAGGCACTTATCTGTACCATCCAAACATATGCCCAGCATTCCCAAATCTTCAGGAATGAGAAACCCGATTTCTTTCCTGTTCATATCTAATATGAAGTATGTCTAACAGATTTTTATGGAACCTTATTCAAAATAAGTATTGCACTGTTTAATGTGTATCCCTAGAAGGAAAATGGTAGCTCAGAGTGACTCATCATTAACCTTACCATGTCCAACAAAGTTCGGTTTCTCTGTTCGGATACACCGTCAAATAGAGGTGTTCCGGGAGGAGTCCACTATGAAAGAATATCATACTCTTTCAAATAATTGAGAAACTTATTGCTTAAGTATCTCCATCACATTCCAATCGTGATGTTTTAATACTTTTGTCGATCTATTTTTATACTTCATGTCGAAAATCTTTGATTTTATCAAAAGTTTCCTATTTATATTTCACAAGAAACACATAACCATAGCATGATGCCACATCCGTAAAGGTTACGAATTATTTCTATCCACCTCTAGCCTAGCTAGATATGGGCCCACTTACATCACTATGAACGATGGCTAACATATCGGTGGCACTTGTACTTTTACCAAGTAAAAGGTGTTTAGGCACTTTGCCTTAAACTAGATACGTAGACATCATTTGATTAGAATCAAATCCGTCATAGTACATATTCTTCAAAAGTATGGATATACGAGTCTTGTTAATGTGTCCCAGACAACAATGCCAGAAATAAGTCTCAATTGATTAATTCAGTTTGAGCTATTTATTTGTCATGTCATATTCTTTAGATTCATTTATATTCTAAATATAAACACTGTTATTCACATCTAATGTGCTTATCTCAATGTCATCTTTATAAATAAAACACTTAGTGTTCTAGAATATAAAGGTATACCCGCAACGGGTTAAACTTAGATATAGAGATAATGTTTCTAGTCAAACTAGGTATATTTTAACAGTTTTCTAATTTAGGTACATGCCGAAAGGGCAGTTCCAAAACTTAGGTTTCTACGGTTAAAACAGCGACTCTCGCCCCGTTTCCGACTCACATGTAGATCTCAACTGAAGCCTGTCTCCTGCTTATCAGCAGATTCTGCACATCAGAACATATTTATGTATCACATCTAGTATCAAAAATCCAATTTTGAAACTAATAGTGAACGTGTTTATGACAAACATACTTGAGGCCGGAGCCTTACCCCGTCTTCACTTCCTTTATGTCTGCCTTGTCCATACGGTAGTCATGCTTCTAGTTAGACTCGGCCGGCGGTTCGGTTCCGGTTCGGAGACGAACCGAACCGGCCAGTTTCCGGTTCCACACTTAAGTGGAGCCGGAATCTTGAACCGAACCGGAACCGACCGATTCGGTTTCGGTTCGGTTCCGGTTCCAGTTCGGTTCCTAACTTTTTTTTTAAAATTTTGAAAATTAATTAAAATAAATGAGATTAATTTTATAAATAAAAAATTATTACATTGAAGAGCTTGAGCTTAAATTTTTAAAAATTTAAGTTACCTATGTATCCTCCAAGGGTGAGAGGAATCAAAGCTCACGTAGTTCCATTACAATTTTAAGATATATCCCCTTTTTAAATTACAATTTTACAATTATCAATCATCATAGGGATATATTAGTAATTTATATTTTTCAAACCCCAACTGAATCGGTCGCCAACGGTTCCGGTTCCGGAACCGGAACCTTCCGGTTCCAACCGGTTCTGAACCGGAACCGTGGCCGGGTCTACTTCTAGTGACCTTGTTTACCACAATTTAGGTAGACATCTTGGGATATGTCATTTGTCTTCCTAGAAGAGTGTGACTATTTTTCCTTTGCCCAATTTAGAAGCTCTGGCTTTACCTCCTTGAGCATAACCATCAACTCTCCAAGAGTTTACTCTTGGTTCATAATGAACCTGCCACAGCTTTCGGGTAGAGACTATAATATCAAATCTTTGGTAGTCTCGGCCACGTAGGTAATGCCCAGCTAACTTAGCTGATCGATGTCAGCAATCATCTACGACACCTAGTGCTCGACAGATGTACCCTCTGACACACGCGAGCAAAATAACTTCTTTTTCAATTTATACTTCTAAGATATAAGAATAGATCTATGAAGATCCTTTAATTTCAACATCATGGTATAAGGATCTAATCCTTAGTTCTGACGACGGAATTAAAGAGTCATTGCTTTAAGCATAACAGATTGAGCACTAAAGTTATCATCACCATGAGTCTTCAAAAACTTATGTTCCACTATTTACTCAACCCCGGGCTCAGGCCCGAGATGTCACTCTATCAAATAGAATAACTTTTCAGTTCCCAGGACTATCCTGAGGTTCTATTCCCAATCTGAAAATTGGAGCCGTTTAAAGATATTTTCACACAGGATTATGTTCTAAACGCTAATCTTTCAGTAATCTTGATTCCAATAGTCCAGCTATCCAATCAACGATTTTAGGTATAATTGAATATAATGATTACCATAGTCTAACTATATAATCAACTATAATTTGATTGGTTAAATTCAAATATATTGATTACTATAATCCAACTATATAATCAACTATAAATGAAGTAGTTTGAATACAGTCCAATTGTTTAATTAAAACAACAATTAAATATTAGTCCAACTAATATATTTATTTAAATAATGACGAAAAATGAAATGAACTTGTTTTGGAAAGTATCTAAATGAAATTACAAATTTAATACTTGCCTCCCACTATTTTTCGTCGAGCCTCTAACCCTCTGTTGAATACTCGAGAAACCTAGTTTCCTAGTGGGTTAGGATCCCGTTAAATAGCACACAACCTTGACTTTGGCCAACAAGTTGTATGAAACTTAACTAGGTGGATCTCTAAGATCATTTGGATTTCATCCAATTCCTAGATCCAGTAGGTGGACATCCAAGTCTGAAACATATATACAATATATATGCCAATATATCCAATATATTCCCTAACATTTTCCTCTGAATCAACTAAGCATTGACTTTGGCACAAAAACTTAATGATTCCAGTTAAGCGGTACCCATTGACTTTGGAAAGCTTCGTAATCGATGTCGATGGAAAAGAAGTGATCTTGACTTTGGCCATCAAATCACAATTTGGACAAGACAAGCGATATGGAACAAAGCCTTCATGATTCAAACACATCCGCGATGGACAAAGGTCTTGACTTTAGCCAACAAACCAGTGCCAATCTTGGATCTTGAGAGAGAATCATTCAATGGAAGGAAAACACTTAATATTTATTGAGGGTTTTTAGCGTAAATTGCAACCAATTAATTATCCTTAATTAGGTCTCATCATACACCCTTAAGCATGCATTCTAAGAACATAATAAGACGCGTTAAATAAAATGATAATGATATACATATGGATATATAATATATTTTGTTCCTAGAACAAAACTCTCAATTTCTTCTCATCGGCTAGCAATATTCTTACTTCTACCTAATTACATAACATTTCTAAAGAAACCTCATTTACATTGAGGGGAATAGGTGAGAAGATAAATACAAAGAGTCAAGAGATAAAGGTTGGACACGCAGGTCCAATTTAATAAATTCTAAATTTATTACAATAATTTCCAAATTTGCCCTCACTCATCTAATGTCCATCCGATATGCATTATTCATACATCATATCCATGTATTCACATATAGCATGTTACCAATCAATCTAATCCAATTAATTAATCTTTAATTAGTGACCATCCAATGTTCAAACACATATTTGATTTGCGCGAGTCCAACTCGTTTAAGAATAAGTACTCAAAGTATGAATTCTTGAATTATATCAAACTACAATATTAAATCCAATTTAATTTGTATTCAATACTAATTCTATATTTAATTCTAAATTAAATAATTACACTTTAAATGTGCCATTTTAGACGTAGATTCTAAATCTAATCTTATCGAGTCTCAAAGGCCCAATTAGTATCCAATACTATTCAATTAAAGTCCAATGGGCTTTCAATTAATTTATAAGGCATAGACTTTGGCAACCAAAGCCCAATAAGGAATCACCCTTTGCCACAAAATTAATTTTGTCGGCCCAATTAAATTTTAAAGGCCCAATTATCATATTTGGACTTTATGGAAATGACTTTAGGCCCAATTAGATCCAAGTAATTATTCTAAACCAAACTTGGCCCAACCAAGCCCATTAAGCCCAAATACAACATTAATAGCCCAATTCCAAATTAAGCCTAATTAATTAAATTCCAATATTCCAAATATCACAATTTAATTAACTAAAGTGTATAGCCATAATTAATCAGTTAAATTAATATTTCCAAAATACCAATTACACTAATTAATCATGCTTTATTGTTATAAATTCATGTCCAACATAATTGAAACAAAATCAATTCATTTACATGCTTTACATGTCACATTAATGAGGGATTTTTCTTAATTAATTTTGATTTCAATCCAATTAAATCACAAATCAATTTATCCATCATTTCAAATACATCCAATGGTCCAAAATCAAAATCACCATGACATAAGGTTCATATTGCATTCGGCCAAGCTAATACATTTGGGGAAATTAATCCAATTAATTTTTGTTCAAATTGATTATACATAACTCTAAGTTATCAATATATAAGCATATTCAAACAAACAATTTGATCAAAACATGCTCAAATCAAAAATACTCAAATCAAGATTAAGAACCATAAATTCAATTTCATGCTCAATTATGGCTCTGATACCAATGTTGGGTTTTCTAGGTCAAACCAAGATCAATTAAGCATATGAAATCGTGTGAAAACGCAAAGTAAAGTAACGGAAATTACTCATTTTGATCGGCTAAGTGGGTGTAGGAGATAACAAAAAATTTCCAACCTTTTGTGTTGCTCCAAGCTATCATTTCTTTGATGTATGTTGAGCTTCCAAGCTTAATGAATGAGATTCCAAACTCATGGGAGTAGTTTTCGTATCACCTTTGTATGATCTCTTTATGTGCTAATAAAGGAAAATTTTGCAACAAAACTTTCCCCTTATCATTGTGTAACTCTCGGCCAAGCCAAGAGAAGAGAGGAAGAGAGGCAACTTTCTGTTTTGAGAGAGAAGAAGAGAATGAATGTGTTGTGTTTGATTTTTGTGATTTTTTGTATATCATTTTCAAAAAATAATTACCATTTACCAAATTCCAAATTAGGTAAAAGTCAATCACAAATCAAAGTTGAGTAAGAAATAAGCCACCAAGATTCCACCAACTTCTATCAACCAAAAGTTGATAAAGTTGACTAGGTGATTTGACTTGTGTGGGCCCCACTTTAATTCAAAATCTGAGTGGGCCCCCAAACACATTCCGGGCTCGTGTTCGTTAATTCTGAATTAACCAATTTTCCGTTGTGACATAATTAAATCAAATTTAATTAAATAATTATGCCTAGGAAAATTACTATTTACGTCGCTCGTGAATTAATTCTAAACTAATTCATTTGCCCGAATTAAAATCTAATTTTAATTCCGTAATGAAATCTAATTTCATTTAATATATCGAATATATTATTTTATCGATTAATTCTAAATTAATCATTCTCTCTCTTCTAATTGAATTTTATCATAGATAAATTCTCATCGTAATTAATCATAAATTAATTTTCTCTCTCTTCTAATTAATCTCAGATTATTATGTCCGGGTCATACGTCATCGGTGAATCTTCGGGAAGCGACCCATGAGATCCCTGGATATGTTGGCAGTAAATACGGTCGTCGGATTATCCGAACACGTGAGTACCCGGTACCACGTTCTTGCTGATTTACAAGACATGGTTGGCTTCTAGCAAAACACCGTGCCTATCCAATTCTCTAGAAATATTCTTTTAAGGAATATGTAATCTATGTCAGGCGTAGTATACGTAGTATTGCGTATTACGATCCAGTATCAGATGTCACATGCTAGGCCTGAGGCTGAAATTGTGTCTGCCCTGTACGAAGCATATATCGGATCTCTGTTAACTAGTCTCTATAATCGGATAAACATGACCTAGTCATATTATCCTGATGACTTCAGTACCTAAGAGTACTAGTTCTGTATCCTACGTGATCATGATCTCCATATGACTGAAGTGATACTTCCATCTTGACATCACACCCAATACACTACGATTCTCAGTATACCCTGGAGAGGCGTATACAGAACCTGTTAAAGCCCTGGACGACCAAAACCAACGTATACTGATTGTCGCAAGTATTAGCGATGCAAGTCTCAGGTTAAGACCAAATACACATACCCTGATTCGGATTCCCATAGACACATAGTCATACTACCAATGGGATTTCGAGGAGTCTATCCAGAGCGAAACTGTTTTCGTACTCTGTACCATCGGTAAACAGAACCTCCTATCATACTTGCATAAGTATCTCATACTTAAATATATGAGAACTATGGCGTTATGCTCCATAACGCGCACAAGTACAATACTAGTCTATTCCATATTATCGATGTCCAATCTCAATAATACTACGACTAGGGATATTTAATGATTAAACCTTAGTGGATTAATACTGTCTCATATCTTATTAATCCGGAACTAACCATATGGACTTTTAGCATTTATTTATCCGGTAATCCAATTACAAATGATAAAAGAGCAGTTTCCTTTATCACATAGTTAATTTGTACAACAACACAATATTCTGTACAAAATAGTGATGCTATGGGTCATAATTGTCCAATAATTGGTTCTTTCTGGGTAAACAACTTCACGATATCTGTTGTCATTGTCTCAAACTACAACATTACGGGTATTGGTATTTCTTTACGATTACCTTTATTTAAGTTGGTAAAAAAATGAGGCATGAATCTACATCTCAATAGATATCGACCTCCTTGTTCTGATAATCTGTATCCTAGTAGAGTCTATTACTAATGCAAGATAAGTATGAGATCGGCTCATTCAGAAAGCTTCCTTAACCGTATAATTGAAGGCTAAGAATCTGGGTAGATTAGGGCCTTGTGTTGAGTTTTTCTAAGGTCCCAAGATCAAATCAAAGCATGAAAACATGAGTGAATACATCAACGGAGGTAGCGGAATACTCACATCGATCGGTTGAGTCGATTTGAAGACGATTCAAGGCCATAAACTCACTGCCTTGGTGGCGCCACTGCAGCAGTCCACTTCTTCAATTTTCAGTTTTGAGTGAGAAAACGGAGCTCCAAGCCTCGTCCGACGGATCCCGCTCATGGGTGAACCTCCCTACCACCTTCGCAAGACTCGTAAGTGTGCTAGCACTTGAGTTTTTACCAAAAACCCACCCTTGCTTCCCTATTCTTCACGCCATTTCAGTCCAAAACAGTAAGTTTTTCATTCTTGGGCGTGAGCAAGATGAGAGAAAAGAGAGAGAGGAAATGTGTGTTAAGATTAAATGAAATGCTTTCAAATATTACTTATATACTTGTGTGAAATTCACCATAATTTCACTTGCATTTGCTTTCATTTCCCTTGCATTTGCATTTAAAAAGTCAAACAATTAAAGCAAATACTATTCACATCAACTTTAAGTTAAGTCAGTCTACTTATGTCAAGTGTCATGTCTTTTCCATCAATCAATCACTCACATCAATCAATCAAATGTCACATCACTCAAAGTGACACTTGATTTGACGCTTGATGTGATGAATGACTTGACGTTAGATTTGACGCTTGATGTGACTTGCGTCGCCGCACTCGAATTCGAAATACGAATGCGCTCGCAATCACACTCGGGCTCGGGTTCGCTAATTCTAAATTAACGATTTTTCCGTCGCGTCGTAATTAAGTGATTACGCCTAGCGAATTCACTATTCACGTCGCTAACGAATTAATTCTAAATTAATTCGTTCGCCCGAATTAAAATCTAATTTTAATTCCGCGTCGAAATCTAATTTCGTTTAATATATCGAATATATTAATTCATCGATTAATTCCAAATTAATCATTATCTCTCTCTCGACGATATTTTATCCTAGATAAAATATCTCCGTAATTAATCCTAGATTAATTTTCTCTCTCTTCTATATAATCCCAGATTATTCAAGAGTGCGAGTTGTGCGTCATCGGTGGATTATCGGGAAGCGACCCATGAGATCTCCGGATAAGTTGGCTATAAATACGGTCGTCGGTGTAACCGAATCACGTACGTACCAAGTACTACGTTCTACCGATTTACGAGACAAGGTCGACTCCTAGCAAAGTACCAAGTCTACCCAATTCTCCGGACATATCCTTATAAGAATATTTAGATCTATATCAAGCGTAGTATACAATCGTATTGTGCGTATCGGCCCAGTATCGGATAGTCACGTGTTAGGGCTGGGGCTGGATAAGTGTCTTCCCCGTCCGAAACACATATCGGATGTCTGGTAACTAGTCTCTATAATCGGATATTCATGACCTGGTCATAATATCACGATTGGATGCGCATCACTTAAGAGCACTAATACCGTATCCTGCGTGACATCATCTCCATATGACTGGAGTGATACTTCCGTCTCGACATCACACCCAATACTCTACGACTCTCTGATAAACCCAGAAGTGGTAGACACAGAACCGGTCAGAGGTCCCCAACCACCAAAACCAAAGTTTATCGATTATCGTAAGTATTAGCGATGCAAGTCTCAGGTTAAGACTATACACACCTACCTTGACTTCGGCCTCCCATAGACACATAGTCATAATACCAATGGGATTCCGAGGGGTCTATCCAGAGCGAAGCTGTTTCCCGTACCATCGGTGAAACACGACCTCCTATCGCACTTGCATAAGTCTCCAACACTTATATATATGAGAACTATGCCGTTGTGCCCTCACAACGCGCACAAGTGCAATACTAGCCTATTCCGCATTATCGATGTCCAGTCTCGATAATACTACGGCTAGGGATATTTAATGATTAATCCTTCGTGGACTGATACTGTCTCATATCATCTCAATCCAGGAACTAATCATAGGGACCTCTCTTCATTTATATATCTATGGTGATCTAATCACAAATGATGAGAGTGCAATTTCCTTGTTACATAGTTAATTTGCTACAACAACACAATGTTCTGTGCAAATAGTGACGCTATGGGTCATATTATCCAACAATCTCCCACTTGGCACGTAGCGAGTCACTCAAGTGTTCCAACACTTGAACTATGTAAGGTTCGCTCAAATTGCTGAGGAAAGGTTTTCGTCAGCGGATTTGTTTGATTATCGTCTGACCGATTTACACGATCATCACATCGCCACGATGTATGATCCGAACGAATCAGATGATATAGAAGTATATATCTGGATCGTCGATGAGACCTTTAATTCCTTAGCCTGTGCTGACGCCTAGTTCAGCTGCTAACAGAACTATATCTAATCTAATTAGATTTATGTTCGATCCAAATGGCTTCTTTTGCTGCCTCAGCTGCAGCAATAATCCGTATCCGTTTTTGTTGTTTATTCGGCAACAGTTATCTTGCTTGGAATTTCCAGCTCACTGTCCCGTTATTCAAACTTTATAGTACCGTAGTATTTAATAGTTTGGAAACTTGCAGCGGTGATCCCAGTCACTTCAAGTTCTCCTTCTCCATAGTTTAAGACAGCATCTTTAGTTCTCTAAGATACTAACAGATGTTCTCAATTCAATTAGTGACTATCACTTGGATTGACCTGATTGTGACTCCATATGCTCGAAGCGTATGAGACACCAATACAAGTACATTTTAAATGTACAATTTCCCAGAGAGTGTTAACAACTCCAAATCTATCCCAGTAGATCTTTATTCCTTGAATAAAGGTTGTTACTCCCCAGAATTCTACGGAGAATTTCTATTGAAAGAATATCTATGAAAGCCAAGCTTTCACCATTGTATTATGGGAATTTCACTGTCAGTGCGCTCTCCCACTAACCTCCTTATATACACAAGAATTATTTCGTTTTGAGTCAAATCATAAACCATTATGATTATTTCAAAACGACAGTTCCAAGAACCTTATGCTTGCTTCAATCCAAACATGGATCGAATAACCCGCAAACCTTGTTTGTCGGTTATACAAAATCGTCAGAATGTTATAAACATTCTCCAAAAGGTTTCCTTTTCAGGAAAGCGATTTTGATTTGTAACTGACACATTTCATAAATGAAATATACAGTTATCTTCAAGCATCTTCAAAATGGATTTACCATGGCAACAGGTAAAAGGTTGAACCGTTATTAACACAATGTTGATAACGATACCTTTCCGTCAAAAGCCCAGCTTTGTACGTTGGTATGTTGCCTTCCATGTATGTCTTCCTTGAAGACGTTTAATGTACCAATAGGCACAATGCCTTGTGGTACAACAACTAGTATCCAAAATAGTTGTTATACATGGAATCCATTTCGGATTCATGGCACTTTGCCATAACGGGAGTCGATACCTCGTATCACTTCCTCTAAACGTAGTCGGATGGTACACCTCATAAGATTGACATCTTCATGGGGCGAGATCAGAAACCCATACCCTAGGTTGTTTTCTGACTCTATCCGATCTACTAGTTTCTTGTGTATTTGAAGATTAATGGTATAGATTCATCATAGATGAACTATTTGTGTTCCATTAAGGACTTCGTGCCTTGAACAGTGTTACTCCGATTTTCATCGAGTATCACTATCCTCCCACTGACCACTGCATATCGGTATTCCTCTCAGGAAAACCGCATGGTGAGCAACAATTACATTGTTCTCATGTGGGATTTATAAGTACTATACTTAAGGTTTCCCTTAGGATAACCTATATTGGCACTTATCCAATTTGGGTCCTTAGTTTGGTATCATCCAAACGTTATGCCTGGCATACCCAAATTATCAGGAATGAGAAACCCGTTTCTTTCCTGTTCATATCCTATATGATATCTGTCAAACAGATTTATATGGAACCTTATTCTAAATAGTTTTGCACTGTTAATACATATCCTATTGAAGGAAATAGTAGCTCAGAGCGACTCGTGATAAACCTTATCATGTCCAACAAAATTCGGTTTTGGTTCGGACACACCGTCTAACTGACGTGTCTCGGGAGGAGTCCTCATATGAAAGAATACCGTACTCTTTCATGTACGTATGAAACTTACTGCTTAAGTAATTTCCATTACGGTCTAACCGTGGCGGAATAATACTATAGCCGATCTGTTTATATACTTCGTGTCGAAACTTCAAAAGTTTCCGATCTGTGTTCTTCAAAAGAAACACATAACCATAACGTGATGCCACATCCGTTAAGGTCACGAAATATTCATGTTCACATCTAGCCTAGCTAGATATGGGCCCACTAACTTCACCATGAATAGGGCTAACAGATCGGTGGCCCTTTTACTATTACCAAGTAAATAGTATTTTAGGTATTTAACCTAATAAACTAGATTCGCAGACCTTATTTGAATAGTCAAATCAGTCCTAGTACCCACTCTTCAAAAGTGTGGATATACGAGTCTGTTTAATTGTGTCCTAGACAACAATGCCACAAATAAGTCTCTATTGATCAAATCAATTTGAGCTATTTATTTGTCATTTTTATATGTTTGAGATTTTATTATATTCAAAATATAAATTCTGTTATTTACATCTAATGTATTTATCTCAGTATCATCTTTATATAATAAAACACTTTAGTGTTCTAGAATATAAAGGTTTTATCCGCAACGGATTAAACACTGATATAGAGATAATGTCTCTAGTCAAACTAGTTACATTATAACATTTCCTAATTTAAGTACATACCCAAAGGGTAGTTCCTAAACTTAGGTATCTACGGTCGAAACAGCGACTTTCTTTCCCCGTTTCCGATTCGCAGAGAAATCTCGGCTTGAAGTCAGTATCCAGCTCAAAGCGGATTCTGAACATCAATACATATATTTTATGTACCACACTAAGTATTTAAAATCCAATTTCAATACTAGTAGTGAACATAACTTTGACAAATATTTTTAAAGTTAGAGCCTCGCCCTTTCTTTAATTCCTTCGTGTCTTCCATATCCAAATGGTAGTCACTTTGGGATATGTCAATTATCTTTTCAATATTTCACAAACCTTTGGCCAAGCCTTGGGTTTCGGAATATCGAAACGATGTGCACCTTGTGCTACATGCCCAATTGCAAACTTTGACTTTTCTCCACTAGAATAGTCAATTAATTCTCTAAGAATTTTAATTGCAATTTTAATACTTTTAAATCTAAAGATAGATTTATTATAAGTATTTAATTAAGCACTAAAGTCATCATCACATAAATCTTCCAAAGATTTTATGCTCTACTATTTGCTTAATTATGGGCTTAGTCATAATAAGTTATTTTATCAAATAAATTAACCTATTATTAATTCCCAATTGAAAATTAAATCATTTAAAAATATTAATCCAAGGATTATATATTTTAAATATTCAACTTTTCAATTCTTTCTTGATTTCAATAGTCCAACTATTTAATCAATTTAATAAGGTACTATTTATTATAATGATTACAATAATCCAATTATTTAATCAACTATAATTTTAATATTGATTACTATAATCCAATTATAAAATCAACTATCATTTTAATTCAATTATATTGATTACTATAATCCAATTATAAAATCAACTATATATTGAATGAGTTTGTATATAGTCCAACTATATATATATTTTTAAAACAACGTAAAATATTGACGAATGATATTTGTTTGAGCGTGTATGGCGAGTAATTGAACGAATGTTGCAAATTCAATACTTGCCTCCCACTATTTTTCGTCGAGCCTCTAACCCTCTGTGGAGTACTCGGGAAACCGTGTTTCCTAGTGGGCTGGGATCCTGTCAAATAACATACAACCTTGACTTTGGCCAACAAGCTGTATGCTACTTAACCAGGTAGATCTCACAGATCAATTGGATCCAATCCAATTCCCAGATCCGGTTAGGTGGACATCCAAGTCCTAAACATATTACTTATGCCAATGTATCTAATACATTTTCTAACCTTATCCTCCGAATCATCTAGGCCTTGGCTTTGGCACAACAAACCTAATGACTCCAGTTAAGCGGGACCCATTGACAAGGAAAGTTTCGTAATCAATGTCTTTGACAAGAAGTGATCTTGACTTTGGCCAACAAATCACAACTTGGACTAGACACCGATGTGGAACAAAACTCTCATGATTCAAATACATCCAATTGACAAGGTCTTGACTTTGGCCAACAAACCAATGCCAATCAGATCTTGAACAAGAATCATTCAATGGAAGGATAATCGCTTAATATAAAACGAGGGTTTTTCGCGTGCAAATTGGCTACCAATTTAATTATCTTTGTTAGGTCTCATCATCATACACCCTTAAACATGCATTCTAAATACATAATAAAGCGAGTATGAAATAAAATAATAATGATATGCGGATGGATACTTTACACATTGATCCTAGATCAAATCTCTCCCTTTCTCACTCAAGCTAGCACTTGTATTACTTCTACCCGTTACACTACACTTCTAAAGAAACCTCATATACATAGAGGGGAATAGGTGAGAAGAGAATACAAAGAGAAAGAAGGTGATAAGGCTGGACACGCAGGTCCAATTTAATAAATCGAATTTATTACAACAATTTCTAAAATTGCCCACCCATCTAATATCCATCCGATATACATTATTCATTCAACACAACCAAGTATTCACACACATAAGCATGCTATCAATCAATCTAATCAAATTAATTAATCTGATAATTAAGTGATCATCCAATGTTCAAACAACGATTTGATTTTGATCGAGTCAAACTCGTTTTTGCGAATAAGTACTTAAAGTACGAATTCATGAATTAAATTAAACTACATTATTAAATCTAATTTAACATGTATTTAATACTAATTCACTATTCAATTCCAAATTAAACATTACACTTTTATTTAATAAACCTTTTACGATTTAAATTCCATCTAATCGTAACGCGTCTCAAAGACCGATTAACGTCCAACGTCAATTCAATTAAAGTCCAATGGGCTTTTGATTGATTTCTTAAGGCGTGGACTTTTGGTCAACTCGGGTCAAACCGATAACCAAAGTCCAATCCGGGATTTACCCCATAAGCCCATAAATCAATCTTGGCCCATTAGGCCCAATTGAACTTTAAAGGTTCATTAAGTCGCATTTGGGCTTTATGGTTAAGGTTTTGGCCCAATTGGATCCAATCCACTTGGCCTAAACCAAACTTGATAAATCAAGCCCAATAGGCCCAATTACAACATTAAAGCCCAAATCCAATTTAAGCCTAAATAATTAAATTACACTAATCCAATTACGCAATTTAATTACCTAAAGTGCGTTACATGATTAATCGACTAAAACAATATTTCTAAAACACAATATTACTCCAATTAATCATGCTAAATTCATTATCACATGTCAAACACACAATATGAAAAATCAAACCCATTTACATGCTTTAAGTCTCGGCCAAAAGAGGGATTTTGTGTCCGATTCGGTTTCGATCCAATCGAACCCACAATCGACATCAAATCACCATCCTAAATGATTTCACACACATCCAATGTCACAAAATCAAAAACACCAAGACATTAGGGCATATACAATTCGGCCAACATAAGAATTTTGGGGTTTTTGTCCAATTCGAAATCCAATCCAATTCGATTCAAATTAACATCAACCTAATCGATTCTAACTCATCAAATGAATCAAAAATCAAAAAATCCAAGATCCAAAATCCTCAATACATTCGGCCAACATGTCAATATTTGGGGAAAATTATTCCAAATCATTTTCAACAAATTGATCCACCCAATATGCAATTAAACATGTTATAAGCATACTCAAACAAACAATTTATTCAAATCATGCTCAAATCACATTTACCCAAATTTTAAACCCTACAAATTTCATGCTTGCAACTATAGCTCTTGATGCCATTGTTGAGTTGAGTTTTTCTAGGTCCCAAGATCAAATCAAAGCATGAAAACATGAGTGAATACATCAACGGAGGTAGCGGAATACTCACATCGATCGGTTGAGTCGATTTGAAGACGAATCAAGCCAAAACTCACTGCCTTGGTGTGCGCCACTGCAGCAGTCCACTTCTCAATTTTTCAGTTTTGAGGTGAGAAAACGGAGCTCCAGCCTCGTCCGACGGATCCCGGCTCATGGGTGAACCTCCCTACCACCTTCGCAAGACTCGTAAGTGTGCTAGCACTTGAGTTTTTACCACAAAAAACCCACCCTTGCTTCCCTATTCTCACGCCATTTCAGTCCAAAACAGTAAGTTTTTCATGTCTTGGGCGTGAGCAAGAAGAGAGAAAAGAGAGAGATGAAATGTTGTGTTAAGATTAATGAAATGCATTTCAAATATACTTATATAATTTGTGTGAAATTCACCAATTTCACTTGCATTTGCATTCATTTCCATTGCATTTGCATTAAAAAGTCAACATTTAAGCAATACTATTCACATCAACTTTAAGTCATGTCTACTTTATGTCAAGCGGATGTCTTTTCCATCAATCAATCACTCAATCAATCAATCAAATGTCACATCACTCAAAGTGACGCTTGATTTGACGCTTGATGTGATGAATGACTGACGTTAGATTTGACGCTTGATGTGACTTGCGTCGCCGCACTCGAATTCGAAATACGAATGCGCTCGCAATCACACTCGGGCTCGGGTTCGCTAATTCTAAATTAACGATTTTTCCGTCGCGTCGTAATTAAGTGATTACGCCTAGCGAATTCACTATTCACGTCGCTAACGAATTAATTCTAAATTAATTCGTTCGCCCGAATTAAAATCTAATTTTAATTCCGCGTCGAAATCTAATTTCGTTTAATATATCGAATATATTAATTCATCGATTAATTCCAAATTAATCATTATCTCTCTCTCGACGATTTTATCCTAGATAAAATATCTCCGTAATTAATCCTAGATTAATTTTCTCTCTCTTCTAATAATCCCAGATTATTCAAGAGTGCGAGTTGTGCGTCATCGGTGGATTATCGGGAAGCGACCCATGAGATCTCCGGATAATTTGGCTATAAATACGGTCGTCGGTGTAACCGAATCACGTACGTACCAAGTACTACGTTCTACCGATTTACGAGACAAGGTCTACTCCTAGCAAAGTACCAAGTCTACCCAATTCTCCGGACATATCCTTATAAGAATATTTAGATCTATATCAAGCGTAGTATACAATCGTATTGTGCATATCAGCCCAGTATCGGATAGTCACGTGTTAGGGCTGGGGCTGGATAAGTGTCTACCCCGTCCGAAACACATATCGGATGTCTGGTAACTAGTCTCTATAATCGGATATTCATGACCTGGTCATAATATCACGATTGGATGCGCATCACTTAAGAGCACTAATACCGTATCCTGCGTGACATCATCTCCATTATGACTGGAGTGATACTTCCGTCTCGACATCACACCCAATACTCTACGACTCTCTTAAACCAGAAGAAGTGGTAGACCACAAACTGGTCAGGGTCCCCAACCACCAAAACCAAAGTTTATCGATTATCGTAAGTATTAGCGATGCAAGTCTCAGGTTAAGACTATACACACTACCTTGACTTCGGCCTCCCATAGACACATAGTCATAATACCAATGGGATTCCGAGGGGTCTATCCAGAGCGAAGCTATTCCCGTACCATCGGTGAAACACGACCTCCTATCGCACTTGCATAAGTCTCCAACACTTATATATATGAGAACTATGTCGTTGTGCCCTCACAACGCGCACAAGTGCAATACTAGCCTATTCCGCATTATCGATGTCCAGTCTCGATAATACTACGGCTAGGGATATTTAATGATTAATCCTTCGTGGACTAATACTGTCTCATATCATCTCAATCCAGGAACTATCATAGGGACCCTCTCTCTCATTTATATATCTATGGTGATCTAATCACAAATGATGAGAGTGCAATTTCCTTGTTACATAGTTAATTTGCTACAACAACACACAATGTTCTGTGCAAATAGTGACGCTATGGGTGCATATTATCCAACACCTTGTCTATCAGATTCTTAGGTTAAATCAACTAAGCATTTCCACTTATGACCTTATTTTACCTGCTCACATGCATGGGTTTTAGAATCTGGAATTCTCTAAATCCTTTTGGCATCGCATATCGATTGGAACTCTCATCTCTAAATCTGATTTTCTTACTTTCTTTGTCATTCTGTCTATCATTCCTTACTACTCGAAAACTTGCTATATCTATGAAGTATTCAAATTATTGGGTCTACTAGAAGAATTTTCTAAGGAGGAGATGAATATTACTATGGGGGGAAGTAACCTTACTTAGATTTACTCAACATCTTAGTCTTGCTCCGACTTAGTGTATTCTCTTTTACTGCTACAGGTTCTGATGCTTCCTTATTTATCTATTTCTGTACCTTTATCTCCCTTTATCACCTTTGGCAGGTTACTTGAACCTCTATGTATCATTCTTTACTTTCTTATAGTTTTTTTTTTCCCTCTCATTTGCGTAATTATTTTTAAAATTTTACTCTCTATTCTCATAACCTGTCTTGAATTTTTGTTGGTAAGCCAAGATAACTATAGAAGGATTTCCTGCTAGAATAAGAGTTATGGTTACTTTATTAAGAAGAAGATTCAGATAAGTTTGGGAGTTTTTCAAACCTATCTATACGACTTGGGGACATACTCGAGGATTAGATATTGGAGAGGTAGTGCCTCGTATACGAGTATCCCGGATATACTGCTTATACAAGACCCCAGTACTCTGCCCACTGCAGTCACTAACTCCCTAGACCACGATCTGATACCATCTTTATAACATCCCCGATCTGGGAGATGCTACCGGCAAGGAATAGGTCGTACTATCCCTCTGAACCTTGACTTTTTTGACTATGATCAACACTGCTAAACTTATCTGGAAATACCAAATGCATGCATGAGACCATTGCCCAACTCATCAATCATAAATGCATAACACTTTTCATACTAAGTATTCAGTTTTACTTCACATTACAACTCTGACAGTGAACTCTTAGAATGCATTATATATGTAATCTTTGTGATATAACATATGTATGTTACATGATATTTTCTGACTTTGACTGAACTGAACTTAGTCCCTTACTTAATCTGGTGGACTAACTCCATAGTGACTGCCATCAATATCCATCATCTCGAGCTCATCCTACGGAATACCTTCAAAATAAATAAACTGGGAATAAGGGGGGTTAGATCGCTTGAACGACCTAAGTGAGTGGACGATTTTTAGACGGAAACTGAAATATTGATGAAAATATTCATTGAAAACATTTCTGGATAAATTGAATCTCCCGAAATCTTTCCGAAATTTTTTTTCTGAAATTTTCCTGGAAACTTCTTTCTTTCTGAAAATATTCTTTATGATAAAACGATTTCTCAGGAAACTTCCATCAGATTAGTTTTTCTAAAAATCACATCTCTGAAAATCTTGTTTCTGAAAATCTGTCTTTGAAAACCTGTATTCTGAAAATCTATATCAGAGTGTCTGCTGAAAAACCTGACACATGGGGCGTTACGTATTGTCGTCCCTCCATATGCCTAACTAGATCCAGGACATTGGGCGTTACGTATCGCCGTCCCTCAAAGCATACCACTATCTGTCCCTGAAACTAGGGTATGAGGCGTTACATATCTCCGTCCCCCTAGTCATGAAATCTGATGGTCATGGGCATTACGTATCGCCGTCCCACATGCTACAATCTAGAGCCGGGGGTTCGGATTTATGCTACCCACCAGACTCTGAATCTAGGATCTTGGAGCACCAGTCATCCCTAGTCCTGAATTACATGCGTACACGATGTTTGAATCCGTCAATTCCATATCTGGATCAAGTTATATACTAAGGTAGTTTTCCCTCATGCCTCTGGAAATCAAATCCATATCATATTTTTTAAAAACCATGATTTCTCAAAACATTCTCATTTATGGAGCAACTGAAAATAAATTTGGCTAACACCCTATTGTGCATAAAAGTAAGTCTTAATAAAAAAATTAAATAAAAATTAATTTTGAAAGAAGAGTACCCACTCATTGATTTTAGGATTTGACTGGTATTCTTTTGCTTCGTAGAAGATTATCGCCAAGTTTATCCATTCAATCACTTATTATTACTACTTGGTGTATCGTGTTGTGTCATAATGTAATTTATGTATGCGAAATGATATGAGACCTATAAAGTAGCCTCTAGTATGTTAGGGTGAAACTGAATGAACTAAATCTAATCAAGGATATTTCTATTCACACGTCCTGATGCCGAGGTTGCGTGTCGTGACCCCCAATTGGGCAGGTCGATGCAGAGAGCAATTCTTGTATCGTATCGCGACGCTGGGCATTTGGTGTCGTGACACCCACATGACAAAACTGAAACAAAATCCATCTTTTTGCTATGCGTAGCGACGCTGGGATATTGGTGTCGCGATGCCTCGACTGATTTCAGGACCAAACATGACTCTTCCAAGACAATGCTCAAGTAAAAACCCCACTTACATATTAGCCCTTAATATAAAGGCTTCTCCAACTTCAACATTGCTCAAAATCCATCTCATCTCTACCAACCTAACACAAACTATCATCTAGAATCATTAAAACACCAAGCATAATTTCCTCAACATATTCATACACATATAAACCTCATGACATGTTTATACTTTCAAAACACTTCTCAAAATCCATGCTACTAACTCTACCAATGTCAATTATGCAATTCTATTTGCTAGGGTAAAGCAAGATGCAAATTGGGACTTTTATAATTCAAGCTTAAAACTGAAATTAGAAGAGAAAAAGAGGATAAAGAACTTACTTTGCATGAAATGTGCTTGGAACCATCACTTATTGCATCTTAATGGGATTGAGAAAGAAGAATGAAATTTTGGAGAATCCTCCATGATCATTCAAGGTTTTGAGCCCCTGATAAAGAGATGGATGAATAATGTCTTATTTATATGACAATTTCTTGATTTTTAAAATGAAATGGGGCTAGGATTAAGCTACATCACTTAATCTAGACTATTCCCGAAATTACTATAGCAACTGCGGAAATATTGGTTTTTTGACTAGTTTTTTATTCGAAATTGGAAAAATATTAAACGTGAAAGTTGTAGGTTTTGGTCTTAGCATTCTGAAGATATAAAGTTTATAAAAATCAGATATCATATGAAAAATTTACGGTCGGATTACTAAAGGCTATTTCAGATGGGACGTAAGCTAAGTTCCTCTTCGGAACTACAAGGGATTTATCGAATATCTCAAATGTCATTTTATGAGCACTTACCAGTGTTTAAAAATACAGTGAAAGGTTTCGCATTGTTGTCTCGAGGCGAAGGCTCCTAGAGATGGCTGCATCTTTCGATTTTCAGATTTTCACCACTTCACATCGCATGAGGCGGCCACCTCAGTCCGCTTCGCTCACATCGCTTTTTTTTTTTGCATTCAAAACGACGATGTTTTTGGGGGCTCCAAAACATTGTCATGTGGTAAATTTCATTTGGATAATTTTATTTCGTCTCTAAGGCTCTAAAACGTCGTCGATTGGTCATTTTCATTTCGTCAATTTATATGTCTTTTGTTTTCTTTAAATTTACTGTCACATTAAGCATAGGTGTATATTGACATAAAGCGGATTCTTGATACAATTCAAATTCAACATTATGGTTGGCTCTAATATGGTTTTAGTGAAAAAGAGTCATAATTAATATCATTAATCAACAGTAATGTGATTTTCAAAAAAATTAATTGTGAATGATATCAAATTAAATTATTATTAACAATAAAATTATTTATTATAAATATTTAAATAAAAAATAAGTTACAAAATATCTTTAATTAAAATAATTAATTATTAATTTATTAAATTTACTATATTTTAATAAATTTATTATTAATCAAGAATCATTATTTCATCCTCAATTTATATATATATTTTTATTGTTCGCATTGAGGCGCCCACCTCGCGCCTCAAAGGTCGACCGCCTCGAAGCATTATACGTATTTCTAAACATTGACACTTACTTACTAAAACATGATTTATATCAAGTATTATACCTCCGAAAACATAATAATCGTCAATCTCTGGTAACGTACAAGTCGCCAGGGTCACCGGATGTTACACATACACACATTATAAGTAAACATATATAAGAGAATAATTTTAATAAAAATAAAATAAAAAAGAAGAAAAATTAAAAACGCTTGGGTTGCCTCCCAATAAGCGCTTACAGTCCTTAGCCAGAACTTCTGTGAAGAACTTCCTTCAAAGAGGCTTCTATATGACTTTAGTGTCTGAAACAAGAAGTGCCATGAGCATTACTATTCAAGATCTTCTTCCAAGAATGAGATGGCAGATAAAGATCTTGTATACCATGTACCTATAAATATATCACCATGAGGTCTTGTAGGTGTTTGACTTGGAATGGTTGTGTCATTCTATCAAGCCCATAGACGGTGGAAATGATGTTAGCTTCCTCATGTTGTGATGTGTCCTCTTGTGCCAAAATATTTTCAGTAGAATCAAACAGCTGCTCTTGCCTAACGCCTTATTCCAAAACTTTCTCATAGATGCACTCAATGAATAGAGAGGTTTCTAAATCAATTCTAGACTGTGTTTGCTCAGGTTCTGGAATAGACATCTCAATCTCTATATACAGCTCTGTCTCTCTCCCTATTATAGTGTCCTTGTAATTATCTTGATTCTATGGGTCTTCTATAGTGTCACATGTTAGTGTTCCTTGAGGTATATAGATCTGGTTACTGACTTGCTGTCCTATTTGGGCTTCCAGTGTTTTCAAGGATGTCGTCTGACTCTGTACCAATGCTTTCAATCTAGCAGTATTCTTCGCGTTTTCCTTGTTTTCTCAGTAAAAAACTTGTTATGATTGGCCATTTGCATAAACAGGTCCTCCGCGTATGGTTTTGGTTCTTGAGGAAATTCTTGAGCTTACGGTAGATAAAAATGATATAATAGTTCAGTGGGATATACGAGACCTTCACTGTTGTGTCACGTAAAATTCTGATGGTTTTACCACCCTAGATTGTTGTTGAACTTGCAATAATCATTAGGGTGGTTGTCCCCACATATATCACAACTCATCATTGTGCTCTGAATGACTTGAGCATTTAATACGCAAAATATTTCATAAATGTCTATCAATAAGTATTGTGTCTTCAAGACTTTAAGTTTTTTATAAATATCTTCTAACACGTACTCTATCCCACTAATATGGGGTGCATCATGATCTCTTAAAGCTTTTCACGTCACCCATTGGTACTTTATTATTTCAAACACCTAAAAAAAACTAAAGTAATATTAAAAAAATAACAAAACAAAAGTCTAACTAAGACTAAGATTGATTACTCTAATACTAACAAAAATAAATAATTTCCCGGCAACAACATCAAAAACTTGATCGTGATTTTTAGACAGCACGCAAGCGCACGTATCGCACATACTCACCTACGGTTATCTAAACGAAATTTAATTGACATTTTAATAAAAATTAAATTGAAACTAAGAAGAGAAAATTAAATACGATAAGTTGCAACCAATGAGAGACAAACATCCAAGGTTGTGAATCCACCCAATATTATTCGAGAGATGAATTGATATTCTTATACTTGTGTAATAAATTAACTTATTAACCTTAAACATGAAAATATCAACAAGCCTCTTCCAATGGTAAAATAGAAACACCCAACTTAGTTCAATTATCTATATTCCTATGATAATTAATTTAAGTCAAATTCATTAAGTTTAAGTTCTAACTATGGCTACACATGCCTTGCATGTATATTCATATCTTGCACGAAAATCTTTTTGACATAATGAGATCATACGTTATCAATTCCAAATGCGAAACCAAAATTCCATTCCAAGTTCCTTAGGGTTTACCACAGCTATCCTATTGATGATCAAGCAATAGAACACATTAAGTATAGAGAATGATAAATAATCCAAATAAAAAGTCACAAATCAATGATAAAAAGATTCAATTAATAAAATTTTATATTGGGTTCAATTACAATCCTAGAACAAGATCTAGTTCATGATGAAGAAGATAAACAAATTCAACATGGTATTCATTATAATAAACAACAAAGAGTTAATAAAGAATTGATAAAGAAAATAAATCATGAAGGTTGTCAATCTGCAATCTTCAAGTTCTTCAATCTTCTCTTCTTATTCCTTGTTTGATCCTCTTGTTCATGGTTTTTCTTGAATGATTACTGTGTATAGAGAGTATTTTGGCCTCAAAAGAGGCTTATTTTCCTCCAAAAAAACTAATCTCAAGTAACTCTAACGTTCTCTTTTTAAAGATATCATAAAAATCAAGTTTTCAGATTCAATTTTGGAGTCTTCCGCATCAATTTCACTCTCTAATCTCCATTGGCGCAACAATGAGCTTTCATTGGCGCGTCAATGCATTACTGGCATGTTCAAGCTCGATTTTGACCATTACTGATTTCAATTTAGTCTTCAATGTAAATTACAAAGTTGTAGATAATTGATTTTTCTTTCTAGCTCAACTTGAATAATCTTATTTGGACATCGTATGAAAAATTTGTGGATAAAATACTGAAAGCTACGGAAACATAAAGTCACTTGTGCAAATCGGAAATTTCGGGTTTTTCACTTCGTTTTGCTCTATTCTTCATATAATCCATCCTAAATAACAAAACAATGAACACATTCAAGAACATAATTTAAGGACAAATCAATGATTAATACACTTGAAAAGTGTATATTATACGAACTCATCAATAACATAAAATTTTATTTTATAACCAATAATTAATGACTTAAAATTAACTAGGGGTGAGCATCGGTTCTGGTTCTACCCGGAACCGGTTGGAACCAGACCGATTTTCCGGGTTTGGAACCGGAACCGGTTGTAACAGGTCCGGTTCCGGTTCCAAAAATGAAGGAACAGATTTTAACAGGTCCGGTTCCGATTCCAAACTGATCGGAACCGGAACCGGACCATGGAACCTGTTTCTGGAGCCGAATATAGAACCAGTTTGGTGCTTGAAGAACTGTTTCGGAAACAGATAGGATTGGTGCTTGATGAAGAACTTTGCAAGCAAGGTATAACTCAATTACAATTTTTATTCTTTTTTAAATTTTATATATAGGATTGGTGCTAATTTTAGAAGTTACTAACTGTAAAAAAAATGATTAAACTTTAGTATTCTGAGCTTTCAGTGATGATATTCTATCTCTGGGTTTGCTGCCTAATGAGTCCCCAAACACACACTCTCTCTCTGTTATGTTCTTATTTTACATTTTGTTGGTTGATGCAGGTGGAACACGTCTAGTTCCTGTTGGTCTAGGAGATGATGATCAGTGCATTGAGGATGATTTTGTTGCCTGATATGCTATAATTATCGAAGAGAAGTGCACCTTCCCGGTGAGTACTAAAACTTCATTTTCTTCGTTCTTGAGCTTCCGGACTCCGATTTGGTCCCCGTTTTTTCCTACGGACTCGTATCGAAATGTAGTTTTCATTAAAATATTTTAAAATAGGGTAATTCCGAACCGGACCGGAACCGAATTGAAACCGAATAGGATACCCTATTTAATTGGGTAGGTTCCGGTTCCATTTAGTTAGGAACCGATTTTTTCCGGGTAGGTTCCGGTTCCATGCGGAACCGGAACCGAAACCGGTTTTGCTCACCCCTAAAATTAACACAAAAATTAAAATAGATAAATGAAGCATGAGAGGTCAATGAACTATTAGTTTGAAAATGTGAATTATAGATAAAAGTAATATCGTTAATTACAATATTATATAACAAAATCATATTGTAAATGTAAGTGAGGTAATTATTTTTATTACCTGATTGAAGCTTCGTGCTGATAACGTAATAGAAAATATTAAAAAAAAAAACATGTGAAAGGAGAGAGAGCAAATGAGAACATAAATTATAAAGAGATTTTATTCATTTCAAAGTGTGGAGAAACAAATAGATAAGTTCTCATTTTATAGCTAGATGATCATAATATAAAAATAAATGCTTAATAAAATGGATGATCATTGGATCATAATATCTTGAGTGTTATAGGTAGACAAATGATTGTTAATGAGGAGATTAAGAATTATAAGTTACCAATATCCACATAATTTTAATCTATTTATGACACAGCTAATAAATTAACAATGATAACAATAATAACAACATATATAGCTTTCTTCCTTTTAGAAGTTTTATTTTTCTAAATTTTACAACCTACGTAGATATTACAGTTTAGATTGGAGTGTCAATAAATACACTTGTAGCAGATCCATAAATGCGATCTCCATCTCTCTATCCATATTTATAACAATAAGATTAAAAAAAAAAAAAAAAAAAAAGAGCCCCATGAGATATTTTTTAAATAAATAAAACCTGGTTCATCCCATGAGCTCGTGCTTTTTGTTCATCAAGATTACATTAACTTCATGTCCAATTAAAAGTCATATGATCTTTGTATTGCATTTTCCCATAATTTTCCCAACTTTTTTCTTTCTTTTTTTTTGTTTTTTTTTTCAGAATTTAAAGCAAACAAAAACATTCTAAACCCAAATTTTGTATTTGATCATGTAGATCGAGAAAATATGATTGAAAATCTTTGGTTTGGAATCATTATCCCAATCCCACGCAATTTATATATAGTGAGAAACACATTAAAGATAGAAAAATACACATTTTAATATAATAATATTATATTGATATATATATATATATATAAAATTTCTTTTTGAAGTCGTTGGAAATCTCACTGCCAAACCACCCATTATGGGCTTAAGCGGCCATTGACTGTCCTGGACTCTTACAAGAAACGCACTCCCGGGATTCGAACCAAAAATCGGTGAGATCTTGAATCCTACACCACCAAGCCATGCCCATTGGGGACGTTGAAATTTATATTATCTATGTCTTTTATCGTAACTTAATAAGTCAATGGATCTCTCATTGGATCCTCACTCTATATATCTTGTAATTTATTAAGTTTAAATGATTTTTTTTTTTTTTGAAACATTAGAAATCTCGCCGCCAAATCACCCGATTCAGGCTTAGTGGAACAGATAAAACCCCTAATTGCCACATGCTCTTACAAAAAATACACCCATTGAGCTCGAATCCAGGATGACAGGACCTGTCAATCAAGTCATAAATCATTTGTCACCAAATCACACCTATTGAGAGCCATTTATGGTAAATAATGTCCTAAAAGTGATTTGATCAAATCAATTAGCAAACTCAATCTTAAGTAGATGGACAAATATCACTTTAAAAAAGATGTTTTAAGGTGCCTCAAAGAAATTAATACGTGCCTCCAAGAAAAAATGTGTGTATTGTCTACTCAATTTCTAATTCTTTTAAAATTATTTTGCCAAACCTGTATATTTTGTACTCGATTTGAAAATGTTTATTGGGGCCCTTGGGAAAATCACAATGAAGCTTCTCAACAGTATTATAAGGTCTTTATCACGGGCAATATTTACAAACCAATGAATAAAGCAAATTGCTAAACTTGCACGCAAATTCATAAATAATAACAATCATCAATACAGAAATATGGACAAAGATTCCAGGCGTAAATTACAAGGATAATATAAAAGTTAAGTGGTGGTGCTTCTATTTTCACCAAAAAAAAAAGGGGTATCCCAAAAATTTGTCCTTAGAGTTGGCATTATCTTAAAGATTAGATTTATATTTAGTTGCTACTCGTGCAATCTTAAATTGAAGGTCTAGGACCCAATCTAAATCACGTGAACAGCCATATCAGAAAATCTCGATCCAAATGAAAATTACATATGATGAGAGTGTGTGATTTCTTTTTTGAATACTTCTTTGTTACAATAGAGTTGAGCCGAAAATCTCAAATTTTTATCGAGATTTGCGATAATTTTTTATTCATCCTAAATGCTTTATTAGCCTAAAAAATCTCTAATCCTGATCAAGATTAAAAATCTTGAACCAATCGATTTGGAATTCAAAATGATTTTCGTCTTAAATCAAAAATGTCATTGGGATTTGGGATTTTTCTCCCTGATTATCATCCCTAAATATAATGAAAGTACGGATGATATGTTACCATTTCTTTTATGAAGTTCTCAACCACATACAGAGTGTCATAATTAGGATCAAACATACCAACTATGTTGACAATCAAAATATTTTCTCTATATATATATATCATTAATGTTTGTAAAAACACACAATATCAGTACATAATGATTTATATAATGAAACTGATATTCCAAAAACTGGAAAACAAGTAAGTTTTCCTTTATAAAAATAAGTAGAGATTCTCCAAATTTCACCGAAGGATGTTACTTTGATTTAATTGAAATCAATTCAATTAAATTGAATAATTAAATTTCAGCAGCTCATTAGCATTTTTCTTTTATTTCCTTGTAACAACTAGCATCACTGCAACTCTATGAATTCTGGAAAGAAAACTTCTATGCTAGAAAAGGAATAGGATGGAAAATTGGTAAAAACATGGGCCTGTTCGAATTAGGCCACCATTCGTGCACGCAAGACATGCAAGTGCACACAAGTTGAACCAATTCGGGTTGGGATTTCCACCCCTGTGTGGGCACGCGTAAAGAGAACCTCTCTCCTAACACTTCTTATGCACTTATACTTGAATGATTATATATAAACTCATTTAGCCTTATTTTCCTTTTAGATATGGGATTGACTAATTTTCCTTTATTTTTCCATCTCAAATGGTGCCTTTTGAGAGACAATTTCTCATTCATCCAAGCATCATTTTGAGCATATAAATATATGATTTCGAAGTATTCACAGAGTGGAAACCGAATCATTCACGACCTCTTACTTTCTCTAAATGGGTCTCACTTAAAATCATGCCTCAAAATAGCTACTCATGCTATTTTCAAATATTTAAAACAGTAGACGGAAAGTTAGTGGGAGAATCTGAATAAAGAAATAGTGACAGCCTCAAACTATTCGGTCAAATCCTCGTTTTCTCAATATTTGAGTTCTAAGGCATGCTAAATAAAACAAATTGAAAATTATTCAGTAAAATCCCTATAAAAAAATTAAAAAAAATAATTAAAAAAACTTCCAAAGATGTCTAAAATAATTGAAAAATATATTTATAATTTTAAACACTCGTCAATATAGTGTGTGTTATTATCCAATCTATCGCGGTGTTCATGTTTTTCTTATGAGGTGCATGATAATTAAAATACGATTGTGAAATAATGAAATCAAAGATGCAAGAAAAAGGAAAATGTAAAATAAAGGATGTCCACACATATAGAATGTGTATTATCCAGCTTGCATGCATCAATTTTCATACATTTTTCAAAGATTGGTGCCACCATTGTCAAAAAGGAGATCACCACCTTTTGACAATCGTGCAAACCACTAAAATAGCTTTAGGTGTATTTATTAAATGGTTGTAATAGTGAGTTTGAGTTTCACTATAAACTGAGCTCTCATTTGAGAGTTCAAACTATCCTCAAAAAGCAAGCTCCAAGGTAAGAGGCTTGGTAGAGAGTGTAGTTAGTGTGTGAGATTTTTTATACAAGTTTTGTAATACTTGTAAATTTTGTTATTGTACTAATAGAATTCGATTTTTCTTCTCAAAACATACTTCAGTGATCAGAGAATCACAACAAGTGGTATCAGAAGCTTTAGTTATACTTTGGGGATCCTAAAGATGAAGAACGAAGCTCAGTTCAAAAAATTCAGGTTTCAGAAAAGTTCTTAAAAACCAATTTTGAGCATACTATCAGCTTGTTCAAGTCAAGAAGAGCACACTGGAATTTTTCGGTGATCGAATCGACACTGGAATAAGCCTCATGCACGCCATACGTCTATCAGAGAGAAGCTCACGCGCCCCATGTCGTGCCACGCACTTCACGCGTGTCCAGAGGTTGAAGACGCTGACATGTTAGCCATGTCAATGAATAGTCAGCACCACATCAGCGCACAGTCAGCACCACGTCAGCACACAGTCAGCAGCCATGTCAGTAATGAGTCTGAAACATCAGTTGCCACATCATTGACACATGTCTACCACATCATCATCCACGTCAGCAAAACCGATCCTATTTCTACCACATCATCAACCACGTGTCTGCCAGGTCGGCATCCCTGATAAATTTCATTGAGCCCCCTAAAGTCTCTGAAAATTATAATTTGGCAATAGAAGCTTTGAAAATTTAAAAATTGGCCCATGTGTCAGATTTGAACCAACGAATAGTCAAATCCACCATTTTCGATCATTTCAAACGTAATAGTGACCTCTGATTTGTGAAAATCAACCTCGATTTTATCTTATTTTTATTTTAAACTTTAAACTTAAAGTAAAAATGGAAGATTCATTTTCTAGTGAGATGATCAAGCTGACAACAACCAATTACTCCATCTGGAGGCCATTGATGATATATTATTTTCACTGTAAAGTTCTATTCGATATGATATATAAGAAAGGAGTGAGACCATATTCTATCAAAGATAATGACTGGAATAAACTCAAGAATAGAACTCTCGATCAGATTAGGCAGTGGATAAGCCATAACATCTTCCACCACGTAGCACATGACATAGATGCCTATGAAATATGGTTGAAGTTGGGAGGTGTGTACGAGGCCAAGACTGCTCAGAATAAAGCCTTGTTAATGAGGTGCTTGGTGAATTTGAAGCTACAGACACACCAATGAGTTCCAAAACCTAGTGAATCAGCTGTCTGCAGTAGACATACATTTGGGAGATGAAGTACAAGCCTTTTTATTGCTCAGTTCTATTCTTGATATTTGAAAGATATTGGTGGTTATTCTCATCAATTTGGCTCCATGAGATAAACGTATCATGTCTATGGTAAAAGATGCCATATCGAATGAAGAGTCCATGAGAAAAGACGTTAGCTCGGAACAGACAAAAACCTTATAGGGAGAGGCAGAAGCACAACCAGAGGTAAATTCTCAAATGGAAGGATGCCTACCTATAAGTGCTAACATTGTGGTATAGAAGATCACTTAAAGAATAATTACCGAAAACTGCAACGAGAGTATGGCCAAGGTAATTTGCAATTGAAGAATAACGAATGAGAGATACTAGTAGTTGTCCAATGAGATGTATCCATATGCTCTATGCATGAAGAAACATGTCTTCACACCGCAACCCAAGATGTTGGGTGGGTGGTAGATAATGTAGCATCCTACCACGTCACTCCTCACAGAGATTTCTTCACAACATACAAAGTATGAGATTTTGGTTCAGTGAAGATGAGAAATATTAATTCCTCTAGGATAGTAGGAATTGGTGATATTCAATTGTGGACAAATATTACATGTATATTAACTTTGAAGAATGTCCTGCATGTTCCAGAACTTTGGTTGAATGTACTCTCGGGGATAGTCATTGACAAACATGACTATGATAGTCACTTCAAAAATGACACATGGAGAATGAAAAAAGTGCCATTGTTGTCGCCCGAGGACATATTTACGGCACACTATACAAGACTTATGCGAAAAATTGTGCAGACAACCTCATTGTAGCTAAAAAATAGACTTCTCAAAATTTATGGAACCAGAAACTCGGTCACATGAGTGAGAGAGGGTTGTCTACCCTGACCAATATGGAGCTTACCAAGGATTCTACCTTAGGTCCTTGCAAGCACTGTTTATTTGGTAAACAACACATAGTCTCGTTTAATTTCTCTTCAAATAGAAGATTTGAGTTATTCAGTTTGGTGCATTCTAATGTGTGTGGTCCATTGGAGGTTGGTTCACTAGGCGGTAAAAGATATTTTCTAACTTTCATTGATGACGTTTCTCGAACAATATGAGTGTATTTCCTGAAGATAAAAGATCAGATCATGGATCACTTCAAGTTGTTCCTCGTCATGGTAGAGCATGAAATAAAAAAGAAGTTGAAGTGCATTCGAACAGACAATTGAGGCGAGTACAGTTCCAGGGAGTTCAATTCCTACTGCAGGAGACACGACATTCAACATGAGATAATTATTCCACGCACCCCATAAAATAATGGTGTAGTTGAAAGAATGAACCACACCATTATGGAGAAAGACAGAAGCATGATCATTATAGCTAAGCTGCCAAAGCCATTCTAGCGAAAAGTTATTTGTACCGCCTGTTACCTGATCAACATATCACCATCTGTACCGTTGAATTTTGAGATTCTGGAGAAATTTTGGTCTGGTAAGAATCTCGCATACCCTCATCTAAGAATATTCGGTTGTTTACCCGTTGCACATGTATCCAAGGAGCTCAGGCAAAAGCTCGATGCAAAGACTACTCCATGTATATTTTTAGGCTAAGGAAATGAAGAATTTAGATACATACTATGAGATCCGAGGGAAAATATAGTCATCAGAAGCCGGGATATAGAGTGTCTTGGAGACTAGACAATTGAAGACATTGAAAATCCCAAGATGTCTTTCAATTTCAGTGCCAACACAAATCCAGACCCAACACTAGCACAATTGGCCACAGATAGGGAGCATGATGAAATTCCAGAAGCAGAACTAGAGTAGGAAGATGTGGATGTTGAGTAGGGGGAGACACAACCTGCTCCATCAGAAGTTAGAAAAGAGAGTGTTGAGCAGGGGGAGCCGCAACCCTCTTTACTAGATTCCATAAGATCATCCACATATTTGGATGATGACAGACCTCCTAAAATCAGTGAACCTGAGCGAGGCAATATTCCAACAACCAGATATTCGGGATTCGAATATATTTTGTTTACTGATGAGGGGGAGCCAGAGAGTTTCCTACAAGATAAGAAGACACTCAAGAACAAATGGGTGAAGAAAAATGGCAGCAGAAGAGTAATGTGTAGAGACACAGTGAAGTATGTTGTGCAGAGACACGACCAACATGTCAACAAAGATGGTCACTCGGGACAAGTTAAGCTATGCAGAGACATAGACAGGATAGCTGTCAGATGGCAATCGTTTCAGATACGGCTAGAGGAGGAGAATTGTAGTATCTAGCTTGCATGTATCAACTTGCATATTTTTTTTCAAATATTGATGCCATCATTGTCAAAAATGAGATCACCACATTTTCACAATGGTGAAAATCATCGAACTTTAGGTGTATCTATTAAATGGTTGTAATAGTGAGCTTGAGTTTCACTATAAATTGAGTTCTCACTTGGAAGCTCAAACCATTCCCAATAAGCAAGCTCCAAGATAAGAGTGCTTGGTAGAGAGTGTATTTAGTGTGTGAGATTTTTTGTATAAGGTTTGTAATACTTGTAAATTTTGTTCTTGTAGTAATAGAATTTGATTTTTCCTCACAAAATACTCTTCAGTAATCAGAGAATCACAACAGAATATGGAGTGAACAAAGTAGCAACAAAAAAATTTACTATGCCCATATTTATTATACTTGGTGCCAAACGTCTCCCATTCCTCTTGTATTTCTCCTCTTTTTTATTTTTCTTTCTTTTCATTTGATATTTGTTTTCTTTTTCTAAAAAGATAAAGGATTGGTAAATCTAAATATATTTTAATTTTTCACTCTTCAAAATCGAACCGGACATCGTATTTTGAAAACGTTTATTTTTACCAATCTATCAATGCCCATAGAGCAGTTATTTGATTTTAGTTATTTCATGTCTAAATATGTATAAGGGCAACCCCAATGTAAAATTTAAATTTGGTGTAAATTTTATACCAAAATTACTTTATTGTCCCATCCAACACTTCAAAATTCATTTCAAAAGCTAAATCTAAACCGCAATTTTTTTTCTTCTAAAAAATAATAGCACACAATGCACTATGACACGCCAAATTTAACGTAACACTATTCACCTGTTCGATTTTGACGTAGGTGTTGGCATTCTATTGGATTGCCAAAATTCCCAATCAGGTGATATGCCCTAAGTCTCCCTGTACTGGTTAGGAGTTAAGACAAATGATTGACTCCAATATTTATAAAACATCTTGTACCATAGAAACAATCTCTTGCATTCTCATCTCTCCTTTTTTTTTTTTTTAAAAAAAAAAAATTAAAATAATTATTTTATACAAATCGAATAAATTTTGTTTTATATGTATTATAATATATCCATCGTCTTTATTTATCAGTGTTGCTTCCTTCCACTTTCGAAGTAGCTCATCAAAACTGGTCTTGATAAATTTCTTATTGTAATATTATTAAAAATTAATGTAATGTAAATTTAATTAAAAAAAAATTGTGAATTTAGTTTATAATTTATACACAAAAAAAGTATATAAAGTCACGATAATATTCTAACTCCACTGAAACAGAATCCACAGCAACTCCATAATCATAATGTGACTCAATGGGGCCTACATTCTGCCATCAAAATGGCAGCAAGCAAACCACTAATAATATTCAGAAATAATTTTTAGTTTTTAGAAACTCGAAACAGCTAAGATTAAGAAGACTTGTTTATTTCTTGAATAATGCAGTCAATAGCCGCATTCACTAACAAGTTAACAAAACACACATTTTAGTCACACGGGTTGTTTTGTTCCTTTTGTCACAAACCCATCTCTCTTTTGTGAGTCACTGTAAGGGCATTTCCTTTTCTTCATTTTGGCCATGGAGGTTAAAGCACAGGCCTTTTTGTTGTTGGGTTTGCTTGCATTTCTTGGAATGCAGTTTCACTTAGCAATGGCAGGTCAGTTCATGTCTATTTTGAGCTTTTCTAATCTGGGTTCGTGCTTTTTGATTAAAATAACTGAAAACCTTGCATTTCTCTTTTATATGTTTTTGTTGTTAAGATTTATTCCCCCCTTTTTTTTGGGTGGTTTATGTCGATAAGTGTGAGATTTTGGAAATGGGTTTGCTTTGTTTGATTGGTCTTTGCTTGTTTTGTTTTGGATTTTATTAGGCATTTAGAATGAGCATGGTTCTCTGGCTTATGGAATTTTATGGACTTTTTAGATTGTTGAAATGGAAACAACACTGACAATGCTTTCTGGTGAAATATATCTAGTTGGTACGCAGTTCATAATGATATTAGGTGCTGAATGTATGCAGAAGTGAGGACTTTGCCATATGGATTTTGTGATCTTACTTTATTTTTTTTGTTTGGTAAATGCAAACAATATATGGTTTCTTTAATTTGTTGATGGTTTACAAGATATCTGGGAACTGTGATAGAAGTTGGAATCTGTCGAGATATCTTGAGGAAAATTATAAACAAAGCACTAATACTTCGCTTTGAGGTACTCTATATGCATTTACCAATCTAGAACAAATGCCACCAAGAATTATTGCACATCCTCTCCTTGCCCTCCTCTAGTAACCTTTCTTCTCCACACCTAGAGCTCATTTGTGGACATTCTTTTATCCAGTTTCCCTTGTTATCATGGGATATACTGTGTTTAATTTCTAAATATTTACTCTTAACTAGTTAACATGTCTGTGTCAAATTCCTTCCAAATGCCAATTCTCCTTCCCATAGCCAGTTTCTGCTTAAAGAATTTTCTGACTTGAAACAATGCTCTTCCTTGATTTCCACTTGATCTGAGAAATAACTACTAGGTTTTGAATACTGTCTATGGTGAGAAATAATCCGTGGCTTGGCCAAAGCATTTTCATATGGAAAATATTAAGCACTTAAGTATGATAGATTGGTAATCTCACTATTGATTAATATTCGAAATCTTTTTCAGATTGCCCCTTAGATTTGAGTGGATCAAACTTCACTCTAGTGGCTTCTATGTGCACTGATAGAAATGATAGAGGTAAGTGCTGCCGCTATATCAATGCTTTTATTGCGGTTTCTGTGGCTCGCTATGCAAATGCAACAAGCAACCTAGGGGTTCCTTCAGATTTATCTGACATCTGCCTCCATTCCATATCACAAACTATGGAACTGTATGGAGTTCCACGAAATGCCACAGCTTTCTGTGGGTTTGGGACAAAAATTCCTGTCAATTATGACTGTAGGGGTCGAACAACTGTCACGCAGATGCTGCAGTCTCCACAATTTGCAAATGTCACAGAAAATTGTAAACTACCCCTTTCAAAGGAAACCGATTGCAGGAAGTGTATAAATGCAGGTATTTTATACCTCCGTC
>SKCR01053434.1:0-57442 GCA_019454045.1 Zanthoxylum bungeanum | reverse complement strand
TTAGGAATGGTGTCTGATAACCGTGAAGATAAGATTAATTTCATTAGGGATGGCTTGAGTAAGGAGTCTTTGGATGATATATCTAAAACTCTTGGGAATCTGACTCAAAAACACCATGTTTACCAATTTATAAGAAAATTGGATGGGATGCTTGTCCCTGACGCATAGACGTCAATCAAGCCATTACTTTTCTTGTAAATATTATATCTCTTTGTCTTTTCCTAATAATTGTAATTTTTTTTGTTGTTTTCTTTTATTTTCTACGACACGATCCAGACCTTTTTGACTATCACGATTTATTTTACTGTTTAACTAATAATTGTCATTTGGCAGGTACTAGTGTTATTATTTTACTCACCCTTTTTCAGGTGTTATAAATTCAACTCATCATTGCACTTTTGAAGACATCCAGAGTAAAACATGGAAGCCACTTCAAGAAGATGAGTTGAAAATATCTGTGTGTTGGCGGTACTAGTGTTGGGGTTAAGCCACAATACGTAGAAGCAGCACATGAATTGGGTCGAGTCTTAGCTGCAAGGAATATGCACTTTGTATATGGCGGAGGCAATCTTGGACTAATGGGGATCGTTTCAAAGGCTGTACAGGAAGGAGGCAGTCACATTTTGGGAATCATCCCAAAACCCTGGGCAGAGGCAAATCTTATTGAAACATCAAAAGGAGAGGAACTGATCGTGCCAGGTATGTTTGAATGATTGGTAGAAATGATTAACCGTGCTGATGCTTTTATTGCTTTCCCATGTGGCTTGGGTACATTTGAGGAAATTTTTTTAGTGTTATTTTGGGCGAACCTGAACATACACCAGAAACGCTTGGACTGTACAACGTTGAAGTATTTTATGATTTTCTTTGTGTGTTTCTTGATGATGCCCGGAGAAATGGGTTCGTGTCAAAACCTTTAAAAGAACTCCTCTTCACTACCAGAACTGCTCCGGCTCTAATTGACCAAATCATAGCCTATGAGCCACAAATTGACCCTATCCTTTCAAAGATAAATTGGTCCGAGGACGATCGTGGTAAGAGGCGTCGGATTAATCTGGATCTTAACCTTTAACTTTTCGTGTAGAATTTCAGTTAACCAGGTATTATCTTCTAAACTCTTCTTCTACTGTTTAAGACATTGGTGATAATGTCTCATTTAGATTTGGGGGAGGGAATTAAATGATAAGTATCTTGTTTTTAGTTGTGTATTTTTTTTATTTTTAGTACAAAATATATATTTTTTTTCGAAAAATACAAAAAAATTGAAAATGTTTCAAAAATTACAAAAATAGTTTGCGTTTTTGTGTTTTTATTTTGACTAAAAAGGTGAAATTGGTAAGAGATAGCTGAGTAATGATTTTTCACTCCTGAGACGTATCTCAAACCTATTTCGGAACAAGTTAATTTTTTTTATTTCCTTTTGAATTATTTAATTTGTGAATTCTCCATAAAACTGACTAAAATGGATCTTCATATGCTCAGTTGGCAGGTATTATCAACATGCATGGTAACATACGGACATGAGTTAAAATTGTAAAGTTTGTAATATTATGTGCTCTTGTTTAATTGGAGGAAGCATCTCAAAAAGTGATGGAGTAAAAAAAACCAAAAAAATAAAAATAAAAAAATGTCTGAGATCCGAGTTATTACGTCTGTAAGGGTGTTTTAACACCTAGTGCCCTAAATCCAACTAGTTTGGGAGTCACTGGCCCAAAGCTCGCTACATGGATCAAAGAAGCTGCAAAAATATATATCTGAAGTCTGAGTAATTAAGTATGTAGGGGTGTTTTAACACCTGGTGCCCTAAAGCCAACTGGTTTGGGAGCCACCGACCCAACACTCGCTACATAGATGAAAGATATTGTATATAAATAAAAAAAAATCAAAAATTAAAGAAAAAATCAGAAAAATTATTCCATTGCTGCAAAAAGGTGTGAATTCTGATAAAACTTTAGGACAAAAATATTACTCTCTTATCAACCGCACTTGTGACTGTTGTGGGCAAAAATAAGTTGTTTAATATTTTGTTGGTTGTGTATATGGAGAATGGTAAATATAATCGGAGAATTTACTTATTCAGTAATTTAGAAAGAAAGAAAACAACTAGTAACTTGGAGTATAAGTTTCACCTGATTAGTCACTAACTTCTTTATTCTCTTTTCGCTTGTCTTTTTGCTTTTATGTGCATTAGTTTCACTACCTTTTTACTTTTGTAAAATGTTTGTGGGTATCATTGTTGTAAACCCTCACGAGACTACAACTCGTCTACTAGGGACACCTAGGGGTTTAAAGGCTTGTTGCATACGCTAAATGCAACCGTGATCCCTACGAAAGTGGCTTAGTTAAATTTTATTTTAAAGATGTTTATATTATTTTATTTTGTGTTTTGCTCGAGGACTAGCAAAATGTTAGGTTTGGGGGTGTGATGAGTGGTAATTATATCACTATTTCCCACTCATTTAACTTATTATTTTGTATAGTTTCTTGAGTTTTGTGAATATTCTGATGTGTTTTGTGTTATTTTATAGATAAATAAAGTTTCAGGACTCTCTGGAGGTGATTTGGGACCAAAATAGTGAAAAACAGACAAAAGGGCATTTTCATCATTTCGCGCGTCGCGATACGCAAGCCTTTGGCGTCGCAACGCCTAACATGCACTAAGACTTCTAACGTGCGCCGGGTCCATAAGTCAGAATCTGAGAAGTTTGACTTTACTAACGTGTGTCGTGCCACGTGTCACCATCACAACCGATCTGCTAACGTGCGCCGTGCCACGTGTCATCATCATACGGTGCCGACAGTCGCCATCGCCACGTGTCACTCCACGTCATTTTCCACATCACCAGTTGACCGAGTCAAAGTACCATGTCATCGCCACGTCATCATCAACCAATCACAGCGTACCATGGGTCATCATTCTATGGTGCCGATAGTCACTTTCGCCACGTGTCGCCACGTCATCGCCACATCATCGCCATGTCAACTCAATCATTCAACTCCCAGCCGCCTTGCCACGTGTCATCTTATCACCTTATCCAGAAACCCACGTGTCGAGCTCTTAACCTTCCATGTCGACAATCACTCACGTCGTGACGCGAGCTGCGCGGCACGACGCGGACACCCTACTGACGCCTATAAATAGAGCTCGAAATTTCAGTTTCAGATGTACCTTCCTCTCTAATTTCTCTGATGTAAATAGGGAGTTTTCTATCTAGTTTCTTTTAATTTCCATTTTGTAATTAAATTTTAATTACGTTCTGTAATAATAGTAATTTACTTTCTTTACTTTTTACAATTTTTACTATTCACCATGAGGAGGTAACTTCCCCCTGCTAGGGTGAAAGGTAATCTTTTACTATTGCTATTTAGATTAATCTCCCTTAAATATAATATATTCACTATTTAAAATTTGACTTAAAAAGGATACCGCTATATTGGTCGGTTGGTAATTCATTTTAAACTTGTTTAAACCTGACTAAGCAATGATACCGCCAGATTGGTCGGTTGGTAATTAAATTTTCTTACCGCCTATATTGGAGGTTTATTTTGGTTCCGCCTCTTTGGCTGGTTGGACTTAATTTGACTTAATCAGGTTACCGCCTATATAGCTGGTTGGTAAAATAATCACAAGTTAATATATTATATTAAGGGAGATATCTAAATTAGTAGTAGTAAAAGTTGATCCTTTTACCTTAGCATTTTATTTTATTGTAATTTACTTTTCAGCTTTTACTTTACCGTAATTACTTTTCAGTATTTTTACTTTATGTCTTTTAAAGCCCTAGTTATGTGTCGTAACTAAGTTAGTTATCTGGGGTTGTGATGAATTCTAATATCACCGGTTTATAAGGGGTTATTTTATAGTTTGGTAATTTAAAGGTTTACTTATTAAGTCTTAAGCTTAATGCGTCTTGTTAATTGGCCACTAATAAGATAGATCTGGTAAATCTAAAATAAACTTGACAAATGAATTTTAGGTTTCAGCCTTAGACTTAATAGCCCACGATCTTCCTTGAGGATAGATAACCCTTTAATAGATTTCCTTACAGGATAGACATATACTTGTCGGGCGGGGGTAGCATAATTGGAACTTAAACTTAATGAATCCAGATAATTTGGTTGACAAAGACATATGGTTCAATTGGGTTAAACTGGGTATTTGCGTCTGACCATCGACAGAGGCTTTCGCATAATTTAGTGTTCCAGGTTAGTAAACCGATTTATTACACAAAAATGAAATAACCACTTCATCTTTTAAAAGATATTAGAAAGATTCACAACCCTAGATAGTTTCCTAATATTGAATTTTCTTAAACCTACTTTCGTGCAATTTTATTTATTTATTTATTAAATTTAAAGTTATCACCATTTCAAATCAATCAAACAACCTGATAGATACTAGTAATCATTTTACCTCATAAAATTAATAGATTAGGTATTAAGTCCTCGTGTGATCGATATTTTTTATACTACTTGAACGATACATGCGCTTGCGTTATACGCGTGTGTGTAAGCACCGGTCAATGATCCTTGTGTATATAAGAAGGTTAGTGGGAGCGCACTGACATTCATTGTTCTTTACGTTGATGATGTATTGCTTATTGGCAATGACATTCCCATGTTAACATCGATGAAAGCTTGACTTTCATTAAAATTCTCCATGAAGGATCTGGGAGAAACAGCCTTTATTCTGGGAATAAAGATCTACCATGATAGATCTAAAAAGCTGCTTGGACTCTCCCAGAGCACGTACATTGACAATGTGTTGAAGAGATTCAACATGGATCAGTCCAAGAGGGGACTGTTGCCAATGTCACATGGCGTCACTTTATCTAAGGACATGTGTCCTAAAAATCAAGATGAGAGAGACAACATGAGTCGGATACCGTTCGCCTCAGCATTCGAATCGATCATGTATGCCATAATATGTACACGACCTGATGTATTGTATGCTTTGAGCATGTGTAGTCGCTATCAGGCCGATCAAGGTGATGGTCACTGGATGGCGATTAAGAATATCCTAAAGTATCTTATACGAACTAAGGATGCTTTCTTAATCTATGGAGATGGAGAACTTGAGGTAACTGGGTATACTGATGCAAGTTTCCAAACTGATAAAGACGACAGCAAGTCGCAATCCGGGTACATATTTTGTTTGAATAACGGAGCAGTAAGCTGGAAATCTTCCAAGCAAGAGACTGTTGCCGATTCAAAAACTGAAGCGGAGTATATTGCTGCAGCAGAAGCAGCAAAAGAGGCAGTTTGGATCCATAAATTCCTAATTGGATTAGGAGTAGTTCCTTTAGCAGCTGATTCCGTTCCATTATATTGTGACAATAACGGCGCTATAGCGCAGGCTAAGGAACCGCGGTCTCATCAACGATCCAAGCATGTTCTTCGACGTTTCCATCTGATTCATGGATCATACATCGTGGCGATGTGAAGATCGAGAAGGTCGCATCAGAGGACAACATTGCAGATCTGCTGACGAAAGCTATTCCTCAACAAAAGTTTGAGCGACATGTACATAGTTCAGGTGTTAGATGCTTGAGTGAGTGGCTATAGGCCAAGTGGGAGATTATTGGACAATTATGACCCATAACGTCACTATTTGTAAAAGACATTGTGGTTTTTGTATAAATTAACTATGTAGCAATGGAAATTGCATTTTATCATTTTGTAATTTCATTACTTTAATATATAAATGATAAAAGTCCTTATGATTAGTTCCGGATTACAAGATATGAGACAATAACAATCCATAATGGTTTAATCATTAAATATCCCTAGTCGTAGTATTATCGAGACTGGACATCGATAATGCGGAATAGACTAGTATTGCACTTGCGTGTTATGGAAGCGTAACATCATAGTTCTCATATATTTAAGTATTGGATACTTATGCAAGTGTGATAGGAGGTTGTGATTACCGATGGTACGGAAACAGCTTCGCTCTGGATAGACCTCGTGGAATCCCATTGGTAGTATGACTATGTGTCTATGCGAATCCGCATCAGGGTATGTGTATTTGGTCTTAACCTGAGACTTGCATCGCTAGTACTTGCGACAATCAATACGCTTTGGTTTTGGTCGTCCAGGACTTTAACAAGTTCTGTGTATGCCTCTTCTGGGTTTATTGATAATCATAGTGTATTGGGTGTGATGTTGTGGGAACACAGGATCTGGGCGACACTGTTCTAGGCTCCCGGCCTAGTTGGGAAGTACGAAATAACATGGAGTCGCCACCCGGTGTGAACCGGGACAAATATTTAAGGCCGCACTCACCCCTCGCAAGGGAAGACCTCAAACCATTTGGGTTCGGAATGGTCCCTTACTTATGTCACTTGTAATGAAAGGATTTATATAATAATTTAATCAGGCTTAAGTAACACTTATTTCCAATAGTATCATGCTTCTAAATTCACATGCATACATCAACAAGTTCATCACAACATGCAACATCACATGGCAATCTCATGAACATATTTCAATCCTATGATATGGAAAACTAAGAACAACCTAATCATGCTTGAGTACTATCTCATGAATACATCGAATGGATAAATGCAGGAATACAAATAATATGATTGGCTACATAATGCAAGGGAGATCAACCAAGAGGCAACTATGCATGAATATGATAAGACAGACTCAGTTCAGTGTGTGCGCATTCGTGTAGCGTTCGTAAACGCATTCGAACGGTAAACAGAAGATTCGCGTTTGTGTATCGTTTGATAACGCGTTCGACCGGGACCAGACCTGATGATATAAAATGCATGCGCGTTCGAGTGGCGTTTATGAACGCGTTCGAACAGAAATGAAACAGAATACTCACGTTCGTGTGGCGTTTGTGAACACGTTCGAACGGAAATGAAACAGAATGCTCACGTTCGTATGGCGTTCGTGAACGCGTTCAACAGAACAAAATAAGACCTTGTTGGTAATTATGTAAGGTCCCAAGATCAAACAAGACATGAAAACATGCGTGAATACACCAATGAAGATAGCGGAATACTTACATTGATCGGTTATGTCGATATGAAGACGAATCATGCCTAAAAACGCACTGCCTTTGTAAGCCCACTGCAGCAGTCCATGCTCACTGTCTTGGCAGTTTCGGGTCTCAAAACGAAGCTCCAAACTCCATCGGATGAGTCCCGCCTCATGGTCGAACCTCCCTACCACCTTCGCAAGACTGAAAGTGTGCTAGCACTTGAATTTTCACCATGAAAATCCACTCTTGCTTCCCTTTTGTGTCACGTTTTTCTGGTTCAAAACCAGTCCCCATTTCAAGTTGGGCGTGAGAGAAGAGAGAAAAATGAGAGAGAGAGAAGAAGTTTGTATTTTTTTTTAAAATGATTTACCAAAAATCAATTTATATTTATGCCATAATTTTCATTAAATTAATAATAAAATTATGACACATAACATGCAATGGCTTAGAGTGTCAAACACTCAAACTCCATGCAATGACATTGAGTGCAATGTACACAATCTACATGCAAAGCATTAGAATGACATGTGTCATGTGGGCCCCACACGTTTCCAAATGAAAGTGGGCCACGTGCACTCACGCGTTCGGCTTCGATATTTCCGAAATACCGAGCTTACGTCGCGACGTTAATTCAATCGAATAATTGCGGCTACCGAAATTATTATTTACGTCGCTAACGAATTAATTCTAAATTAACTCGTTTGCCCGAATTAAAATCTAATTTTAATTCCGCGTCGAAATCTAATTTCGTCTAATATAAGAATATATTATATATATATTAATTCCGATTAATTCGAATAATCGTTCTCTCTCTTTAGACGACATTTTATCCCGGATAAAATATCTCCGTTATTAATCCTAGATTAATTTTCTCTCTCTTCTATATAATCCCAGATTATTCAAGAGTGCGAGTTGTGCGTCATCGGTGGATTATCGGGAAGCGACCCATGAGATCCCCGGATAATCTGGCAGTAAATACGGTCGTCGGAGTATCCGAATCACGTACGTACCAAGTACTACGTTCTACCGATTTACGAGACAAGGTCGACTCCTAGCAAAGCACCAAGTCTACCTAATTCTCCGGACATATCCATTAAAGAATATTTAAGATCTGTATCAAGCGTAGTATACTAATGTATTGTGCATATCGGCCCAGTATCGGATAATCACGTGCTAGGGCTGGGGCTGGATAAGTGTCTGCCCCGTCCGAAACACATATCGGATGTCTGGTAACTAGTCTCTATAATCGGATATTCATGACCTGGTCATAATATCACGATTGGATGCGCATCACATTAAGAGCACTAATACCGTATCCTGCGTGACATCATCTCCATTATGACTGGAGTGACACTTCCGTCTTGACATCACATCCAATACACTACGATTCTCAATATACCCGGCATTGGCGTACACAGAACCAGTTACAGTCCTAGACGACCTCAACTAAAGTATATCGATTGTCGTAAGCATTAGCGACGTAAGTCTCAGGTTAAGACTACACACCTACCTTGATTTCGGCCTCCCATAGACACATAGACATAATACCAATGGGATTCCGAAGGGTCTATCCAGAGCGAAGCTGTTTCCCGTACCATCGGTGAAACACGACCTCCTATCGCACTTGCACAAGTATCCAATACTTATATATATGAGAACTATGCTGTTGTGCCCTCACAACGCGCACAAGTGCAATACTAGCCTATTCCGCATTATCGATGTCCAGCCTCGATAATACTACGGCTAGGGATATTTAATGATTAATCCTTCGTGGATTGATACTGTCTCATATCATCTCAATCCAGGAACTAATCATAGGGACCTCTCTTCATTTATATATCTATGGTGATCTCAATCAAAAATGATGAGAGTGCAATTTCCTTGTTACATAGTTAATTTTGCTACAGCGAACACATGTTCTGTGCAAATAGTGACGCTATGGGTCATATTATCCAACAATCTCCCACTTGGCACGTAGCGAGTCACTCAAGTGTCCTACACCCGAACTATGTAAGGTTCGCTCAAATTGCTGAGGAAAGGTTTTCGTCAGCGGATTTGTTCGATTATCGTTTGACGCGATTTATACGATCATCACATCGCCACGATGTATGATCCGAACGAATCAGATGATATAGAAGTATATATCTGGATCGTCGATGAGACCTTTAATTCTTTAGCTTGTGCTGACGCCTAGCTCAGCTGCTAACAGAACTATATCTAATCTAATTAGATTTTATCGACCCAAATGGCTTCTATTGCTGCCTCAGCTGCAGCAATAATCCGCATTTGTTGTTTATTCGGCAACAGTTATCTTGCTCGGAAGATTTCCAGCTCACTGTCCCGTTATTCAAACTTTATAGTACCGCAGTATTTAATCGTTTGGAAACTTGCTGCAGTGATCCCAGTCACATCAAGTTCTCCTTCTCCATAGTAAAAGATAGCATCTTTAGTTCTCAGAGATACTAACAGATGTTCTTAACTTCAATCCAGTGACTATCACTTGGATTGACCCGATTGTGACTCCATATGCTCGAAGCGTATGAGATACCAATACAAGTACATTTTAAATGTACAATTTCCCAGAGAGTGTTAACAAACTCCAAATCTATCCCAGTAGATCTTTATTCCTGAATAAAGGTTGTTACTCCCCAGAATTCTACGGAGAATTTCTATGAAAGAATATCTATGAAAAACAAGCTTTCACCAATTGCTATATGGGAATTTAACTGTCAGTGCGCTCCCACTAACCTCCTTATATACACAAGAATTATTTCGTTTTGAGTCAAATCATAAACCATTATGATTATTTCAAAACGACAGTTCCAAGAACCTTATGCTTGCATCAATCCAAACTGGATCGAATAACCCGCAAACCTGGTTTGTCGGTTATACAAAATCGTCAGGATGTTGTAAACATCCTCCAAAAGGTTTCCTTTTCAGGAAAGCGATTTTGATTTATAGCTAACATATTTCATAAATGAAATATATAGTTATTTTCAAGCATTTTCAAAATGGATTTACCATGGCAACAGGTAAAAGGTTGAACCGTTATTAACACAATGTTGATAACGATACCTTTCCGTCAAAAGTCTAGCTTTGTACGTTGGTATGTTGCCATCTATGTATGTCTTCCTTGAAGACGTTAAACGTACCATAGGCACAATGCCTTGTGGTACAACAACTAGTATCCAAACATAGTTGTTATACATGGAATCCATTTCGGACTCATGGCACTTTGCCATAACAGGGAGTCAATACCTCGTATACTTCCTCATAACGTAGTCGGATGGTACACCTCCATAAGATTAACATCTTTATGAGGTTAGATCAGAAACCCATACCCTAGGTTGTTTTCTGACTCTATCCGATCTACTAGTTTCTTGTGTATTTGAAGATTAATGGTATAGTTTCATCATAGATGAACTATTTGTGTTCCATTAAGGACTTCGTGCCTTGAACAGTATTACTCCGATTTTCATCGAGTATCACTATCCTCCCACTGACCACTGCATATCGGTATTCCTCTCAGGAAAACCGCATGGTGAGCAACAATTACATTGTTCTCTTGTGGGATTTATAAGTACTATATTTAAGGTTTCCCTTAGGATAACTTATATTGGCACTTATCCAATTTGGGTCCTTAGTTTGGTATCATCCAAACGCTATGCCTCGCATACCCAAATTATCAGGAATGAGAAACCTCGTTTCTTCCCTGTTCATATCCTATATGATATCTGTCAAACAGATTTATATGGAACTTTATTCTAAATAAGTTTTGCACTGTTAATACATATCCTGTTTGAAGGAAATAGTAGCTCAGAGCGACTCGTGATAAACCTTATTATGTCCAACAAAATTCGGTTTTAGTTCGGACACACCGTCTAACTGACGTGTCGGGAGGAGTCCTCACATGAAAGAAACCGTACTCTTTCATTTATATATGAAACCTACTGCTTAAGTATTTTCCATTTCGGTCTTACCGTGGTGGAATAACACTATAGCCGATCCGTTTGTTTTCTTCGTGTCGAAACTTCAAAAGTTTCCGATCTGTGTTCTTCAAAAGAAACACATAACCACAACGTGATGCTACATCCGTTAAGGTCACGAAATATTCATGTTCACATCTAGCCTAGCTAGATATGGGCCCACTTAATTCACCATGAATAGGGCTAACAGATCGGTGGCCCTTTTACTATTACCAAGTAAATAGTATTTTAGGTATTTAACCTAATAAACTAGATTCGTAGACCTTATTTGAATAGTCAAATCAGTCCTAGTACCCACTCTTAAAAGGTGTGGATATACAAGTCTTGTTTAATTGTGTCCTAGACAACAATGCCACATATAAGTCTCCATTGATCAAATCAATTTAAGCTATTTATTTGTCATTTTGTATGTTTGAGATTTTATTATTTCAAAATATAAATTCTGTTTTACATCCAATGTATTTATCTCAGTATCATCTTTATATAATGAAACACTTTGGGTTCTAGAATATAAAGGTTTTATCCGCATCGGATTAAACACTGATATAGAGATAATGTCTCTAGTCAAACTAGTTACATTATAACATTTCCTAATTTAAGTACATACCCAAAGGGTAGTTCCTAAACTTAGGTATCTACGGTCGAAACAGCGACTTTCGTCCCGTTTCCAATTCGCAGAGAAATCTCGGCTTGAAGCCAGTATCCAGCTCACAGCGGATTCTGAACGTCAATACAATATATATATTATGTACCACACTAAGTATTTAAAATCCAATTTCAATACTAGTAGTAAACATAACTTTGACAAATATTTTTAAAGTTAGAGCCTCGCCCTATCTTTAATTCCTTCGTGTCTTCCATATCCAAATGGTAGTCACTTTGGGATATGTCAATTATCTTTTCAATATTTCACAAACCTTTGGCCAAGCCTTGGGTTTTAGAATATCGAAATGATATGCACCTTGTGCTACATGCCCAATTGCAAATTTTGACTTTTCTCCACTAGAATAGTCAATTAATTATCCAAGAATTATTAATTGCAATTTTAATACTTTTAAATCAAGATAGATTTATTATAAGTATATTAATTAAGCACTAAAGTCATCATCACATAAATCTTCCAAAGACTTATGCTCTACTATTTGCTTAATAATGGGCTTAGTCATAATAAGTTATTTTATCAAATAAATTAACCTATTATTAATTCCCAATTGAAAATTAAATCATTTAAAGCATTTAATCCAATGATTATATATTTTAAATATTCAACTTTTCAATTCTTTCTTGATTTCAATAGTCCAACTATTTAATCAATTTAATAAGGTACTATTATTATAATGATTACAATAATCTAATTATTAATCAACTATAATTTTAATATTGATTACTAAATCTAATTATAAAATCAACTATCATTTTAATTCAATTATATTGATTACTATAATCCAATTATAAAATCAACTATATGAATGAGTTTGTATATAGTCCAACTATATATATATTTAAAACAACATAAAATATTAGTCCAACTAATACTTTTAATAAATATGACGAGTAAAATAAAATGAGCGCGTTTAGCGAGTATTCGAACGAATGTTGCAAATTCAATACTTGCCTCCCACTATTTTTCGTCGAGCCTCTAACCCTCTGTCGAGTACTCGGGAAACCGTGTTTCCTAGTGGGCTAGGATCCCGTTAAAATCACACAATCTTGACTTTGGCCAACAAATTGTATGATAATTAACTAGGTAGATCTCGAAGATCAATTGGATCTCATCCAACTCCTAGATCCAGTAGGTGGACATCCAAGTCCCAAACATATATCTTATATATGCCTATACATCGAATGTATACCCTAACCTTTTTCCTCTGAATCAACTAGGCCTTGGCTTTGGCACAACAAACCTAGTGATCCCAGTCAAGCGCGGACCCATTGACATGGAAGCTTCGTAATCAATGTCAATGGACAAGAAGTGGTCTTGACTTTGGCCAACAAACCACAACTTGGACACGACACCGATATGGAACAAAGCCTCGTGATTAAAACACATCTTTGACGGACAAGGGCTTGACTTTGGCCAACAACCCCTGCCAATCTCGGATCTTGAGTAAGAATCACTCAATGGAAGGAAAATAAACGCTTGATATTTAACGAGGGTTTTTCGCGTGCAAATTGGCTACCAATTTAATTATCTTTGTTAAGGTCTCATCATCATACACCCTTAAACATGCATTCTAAATACATAATAAAGCGAGTATGAAAATAAATAATAATGATATGCGGATGGATACTTTACACATTGATCCTAGATCAAATCTCTCCCTTTCTCACTCAAGCTAGCACTTGTACAACTTCTACCCGTTACACTACACTTCTAAAGAAACCTCATATACATAGAGGGGAATAGGTGAGAAGAGAATACAAAGAGAAAGAAGGTGATAAGGCTGGACACGCAGGTCCAATTTAATAAATCGAATATATTACAACAATTTCTAAAATTGCCCACCCGACTAATATCCATCCGATATACATTATTCATTCAACACAACCACGTATTCACACACATAAGCATGCTATCAATCAATCTAATCAAATTAATTAATCTGATAATTAAGTGATCATCCAATGTTCAAACAACTGCGAATAAGTACTTAAAGTACGAATTCATGAATTAAATTAAACTACATCATTAAATCTAATTTAACATGTATTTAATACTAATTCACTATTCAATTCCAAATTAAATATTACACTTTTATTTAATAAACCTTTTACGATTTAAATTCCAAATCTAATCATAACGCGTCTCAAAGACCGATTAACGTCCAACGTCAATTCAATTAAAGTCCAATGGGCTTTTGATTGATTTCTTAAGGCGTGGACTTTTGGTCAACTCGGGTCAAACCGATAACCAAAGTCCAATCCGGGATTTACCCCATAAGCCCATAAATCAATCTTTGCCCATTAGGCCCAATTGAACATTAAAGGTTAAGGTTTTGGGCCCAATTGGATCCAATCCACTTGGCCTAAACCAAACTTAATAAATCAAGCCCAATAGGCCAAATTACAATTTTAAATTCTAATTTCCAAAATTAGGCCCAATTAATTAAATCCAAAAATCCAATTTTCCAATTTAATTACCAAAGTGTATTACATGATCAATCAACTAAATCAACATTTCTAAAACACACATATTAGTCCAATTAATCATGCTTGATTCATTACATATGTCCAACACACAAATTGAAAAATCAAACCCATAAACATGCTTCAATGCTCTCGGCCAAGGAAGGTTATTTTGTCCGATTTGAATTCAATCCAATTAATTCGCATTCGACATTAAATACATATCCCGAATGATTTCCAATACATCCAATTATAAAATCAAAATTTACCAAGACATTAGGGCATTAGTCACATTCGGCCAACTCAAAGATTTTGGGGTTTTTGTCCAATTCAAAATCCAATCCAATCCGATTCAAATTAACATCAACCTAATCGATTCTAACTCATCAAATGAATTAAAAAACAAAAAATCCAAGATCCCAAATCATCAAACCATTCGGCCAAGGACTTAATTTTGGGGAAAATAATTCCAAATCATTTTTCATCAAATTAGTCCAACCAAAATGAATTTAAACATGTTATAAGCATACTCAAACAAGCAATTTATTCAAATCATGCTCAATCACATTACCCAAATTTTAAACCCTACAAATTTCATGCTTGCAACATTAGCTCATGATGCCATTGTTGGTAATTATGTAAGGTCCCAAGATCAAACAAGACATGAAAACATGCGTGAATACACCAATGAAGATAGCGGAATACTTACATTGATCGGTTATGTCGATTTGAAGACGAATCAGCCCAAAAACGCACTGCCTTGTAAGCCCACTGCAGCAGTCCATGCTCACTGTCTTGGCAGTTTCGGGTCTCAAAACGAAGCTCCAAACTCCATCGGATGAGTCCCGCCTCATGGTCGAACCTCCCTACCACCTTCGCAAGACTTGAAAGTGTGCTAGCACTTGAATTTTCACCATGAAAATCCACTCTTTGCTTCCCTTTGTGTCACGTTTTTCTGGTTCAAAACCAGTCCCCATTTCAAGCTTTGGGCGTGAGAGAAGAGAGAAAAATGAGAGAGAAGAAGTTTTGTATTTTTTTTAAAATGATTTACCAAAAATCAATTTATATTTATGCCATAATTTTCATTAAATTAATAATAAAATTATGACACATAACATGCAATGGCTTAGAGTGTCAAACACTCAAACTCCATGCAATGACATTGAGTGCAATGTACACAATCTACATGCAAAGCATTAGAATGACATGTGTCATGTGGGCCCCACACGTTTCCAAATGAAAGTGGGCCCACGTGCACTCACGCGTCGGGTTCGATATTTCCGAAATACCGAGCTTACGTCGCGACGTTAATTCAATCGAATAATTACGGCTACCGAAATTATTATTTACGTCGCTAACGAATTAATTCTAAATTAACTCGTTTGCCCGAATTAAAATCTAATTTTAATTCCGCGTCGAAATCTAATTTCGTCTAATATATCGAATATATTAATACATCGATTAATTCCGAATTAATCGTTCTCTCTCTTTAGACGACATTTTATCCCGGATAAAATATCTCCGTTATTAATCCTAGATTAATTTTCTCTCTCTTCTATATAATCCAGATTATTCAAGAGTGCGAGTTGTGCGTCATCGGTGGATTATCGGGAAGCGACCCATGAGATCCCGGATAATCTAGCAGTAAATACGGTCGTCGGAGTATCCGAATCACGTACGTACCAAGTACTACATTCTACCGATTTACGAGACAAGGTCGACTCCTAGCAAAGCACCAAGTCTACCTAATTCTCCGGACATATCCATTAAAGAATTTTAAGATCTGTATCAAGCGTAGTATACTAATGTATTGTGCATATCGGCCCAGTATCGGATAATCACGTGCTAGGGCTGGGGCTGGATAAGTGTCTGCCCCGTCCGAAACACATATCGGATGTCTGGTAACTAGTCTCTATAATCGGATATTCATGACCTGGTCATAATATCACGATTGGATGCGCATCACATTAAGAGCACTAATACCGTATCCTGCGTGACATCATCTCCATTATGACTGGAGTGACACTTCCGTCTTGACATCACATCCAATACACTACGATTCTCAATATACCCGGCATTGGCGTACACAGAACCAGTTACAGTCCTAGACGACCTCAACTAAAGTATATCGATTGTCGTAAGCATTAGCGACGTAAGTCTCAGGTTAGACTATACACACCTACCTTGATTTCGGCCTCCCATAGACACATAGACATAATACCAATGGGATTCTGAAGGGTCTATCCAGAGCGAAGCTGTTTCCCGTACCATCGGTGAAACACGACCTCCTATCGCACTTGCACAAGTATCCAATTACTTATATATGAGAACTATGCTGTTGTGCCCTCACAACGCGCACAAGTGCATACTAGCCTATTCCGCATTATCGATGTCCAGCCTCGATAATACTACGGCTAGGGATATTTAATGATTAATCCTTCGTGGATTGATACTGTCTCATATCATCTCAATCCAGGAACTAATCATAGGGACCTCTCTTCATTTATATATATTATGGTGATCTAATCACAAATGATGAGAGTGCAATTCCTTGTTACATAGTTAATTTTGCTACAGCGACACAATGTTCTGTGCAAATAGTGACGCTATGGGTCATATTATCCAACAGACCTGATGCATGATAAGGCAAAATACATGCGCGTTCGAGTTGCGTTCGTAAACGCGTTCGAACGGGAATAGACCTGATGCATGAAGTGGGACGCAATACATAAATGACAAATAGTACAATGCGAGGCGCGGCGAAGCATCGTGGTAAAGGATTTTAACCTCTTCAATTAGAGGACCTCTCATCGCACTTACTAAGCCCATGCGCTCGATCGCATCACGCATACAAACATAAAGACAATCATATCAAACTAAGTATGCCCGAGTGAGCGTATCTTGCATTCAACCGGACACACATCAACCGGCGCGGCAAAGCATCGTGGTAAGGGGCTTTAACCCCTCCCCATAGGGGATCTTTCATTCCACTTACTAAGACCATGCGCTTGATTGACCATGCATAAAAACATAAAGACAATCATATCAAACTAAGTATGCCCGACTGAACATATCTCGCATTCAACCGAACACACATCAACCGGCGCGGCAAAGCATCGTGGTAAAGGGCTTTAACCCCTCCCCATAGGGGATCTTTCATTCCACTTACTAAGCCCATGAGCTCGATTGAATCATGCAAGACTAAGCAACATACAGAATTCAAGTGACGAGAAAATAAAAACCAAAGCAACACAAAAAAAGAGAAGGTGCCGTTTACTCAAGTGGTACGTGGAGTTTATCCCAAGTACAGACCGCACTACCGTCCATTCGGATTCGGCTACAGAATTTACGTCTGGGTTTCCATCCTATATCCACAAGAGACGACACTCTTCCATTTCATTCAAGCCACAACATGCATCCATAAACGACTCTCATACGAATAGAATTCAATAATAAAAAAACGAATATAAACTAATGAAAAAGTGCCCTCAGGTCTAACCTTTTAAATCACCTCTCGGATGTACGGTACACGATCGTCGGAAGGGTGGATGCTCCGCAACTCTTCTGGTTCACTGGTTCACTGTTCTCGTTCGTTGTCTTATTGTTTTGAGTCGTCGTTCTCCGTCTTTTGCTGCTGCTTTTGACTCCGATTCGTTGCCATTGCTACTGTTTTGCTGTTGTTTCCTCTGTATTCTTGCTTACTGTTTGTGGACTGTTTTGATGTTCTTGGTGGACTGTTTTGATGTTCTTGGTGGACTGTTTTGGGTGCTCTTTTGGTGTTTTAGGCTACGGTTTTGGTGTGTTTGGGGAGGTATTGGGCTGCTGTTTGGGACTGATTTCAGGGGTAGTTTCGGTGCTGTCAGGGACTGATTTCAAGGGTTAGGGGCTGATGTGTGTTGTTCTCGTTAATTTGGTGAGGAAGGGTTGTTGTGTGTGTGTTGTTTGTGTTTTGTAGTTTACGTGTGATATGGAGAGGTGGGCGTGTATTAGAGAGAGTCGAGAGGAGATGAGAGGTGGCTAGGTTAGTGCATGTTTATATATAAGAGAGGTAGGGTTTCACCTTGTCTCACAAGGAAGGGATTTGGCATAAAAGGGAGGATTTGATTTGGTTTAGATTAGGAAGGTTGAATATTTGATTGGCTTGGTTGATTGATTTTAATTAGGCATGATATCCTTTTAATTTGGTATGTGATTTTTAGATTTGTTTTGATTTCACCATGTGTTAAATATGTGTTTTAAGTGGGCTTGGGCGTGTGGGCCAAGGTTTGGGCGAATTGGGCTTAATGTGAGGCTAGCAGCTAAACCAGAATTACCGACACCGTTCGAACGCCTCCTCGCACGCGACACGAACGCCCGCTATCTATTTGACGTTCGAATGAATTAACAAACGCAGCACGAACGAAAACAGTGAACCTTTTTTATTCTGAATTTCCCCTTCCGATGTCCGTTTTCCGTGACCTCCGTGACTTAAAAGGTAGTGTCTCCAAAATGAGACTCATCATAGGGACTTATGTGTAAAAATGCAGTGCCTACAGTCGCCCCCACTTTGATGGGACTTGTGCAGTGTGTGACTTTGAACAATCCTATCAAAGTTATGCAATGCATTTTCACTTACCTGGCTCGCCAGCTGCCACTTGACTTACCATGTGTTGAGTTGCGTTGATTTGGTGGTGAGGTACTGCGACCCCTGGTTCATTCCCGAACCGTGCTCTATTTTTAGAGCGCCATTTTTGGCATCTTTTGTGTGTGTGCTCCATTTTGGAGCGCCATTTCCGGCATTTGCTGTGTGTGTTCCATTTTGGAACGCCATTTTCGGCATCTGCTGTGTGTGTTCCATTTTGGAACGCCATTTTCGGCCTCTGCTGTGTGTGTGCTCCATTTTGGAACGCCATTTCCGGCATTTGCTGTGTGTGTGCTCCATTTTGGAGCGCCATTTCCGGCATTTGCTGTGTGTGCTCCATTTTGGAGCGCCATTTTCGGCATCTGTTGTGTGTGTTCCATTTTGGAACGCCATTTCCGGCATTTGCTGTGTGTGTGCTCCATTTTGGAGCGCCATTTCCGGCATTTGCTGTGTGTGCTCCATTTTGGAGCGCCATTTTCGGCATCTGTTGTGTGTGTTCCATTTTGGAACGCCATTTTCGGCCTTTGCTTTGTGTGCTCCATTTTGGAATGTTTATTTGATGAGATGGTCTTTGCCGCTACAAACCTGCGAACACAAAACAAACATTGCATGTATGTGATATGTATGCATGTATGCATGTATATGTATCATATTCCGATGGGTTAGGCCTTCCTTGGTCCATTTCCAAACCGCGCTCCATTTTCAGAGTGTCATTTTCAGCGAGATGAGATGATGGTCCATTTCGAACCATGCTCCATTTTCGGAGTGCCCTTTTTCAGCAAGTGATGAGATGATGGTCCATTTCCGAACCGTGCTCTATTTTCGGAGTGCCATTCCCGGCTTGTTCATTCTTGAACTGTGTTTCCATTCTTGAACTGTGTTTCCATTCTTGGAGTGCCATTCCCGGCTTGTTCATTCTCGAACTGTGTTTCCATTCTTGGAGTGCCATTCACGGCTTGTTCATTCCTGAACTGTATTTCCATTCTTGGAGTGCCATTCTCGGCTTGTTCATTCTTGAACTGTGTTTCCATTCTTGGAGTGCCATTCCCGGCTTGTTCATTCCTGAACTGTATGTCCATTCTTGGAGTGCCATTCCCGGCTTGTTCATTCTGTATTTCCATTCTTGGAGTGCCATTCCCGGTTTGTTCATTCTTGAACTGTGTTTCCATTCTTGGAGTGTCATTCCCGGCTAAACTGATACTGATGCTGATATGGGCCTTGCCTAAACTGACGTTGATGTGGGCCTCGGCCCTGGGACTCATCCTCAAACTGTAACTGATGTGGGCCTCGGCCCTGGGACTCATCCCCAAACTGATGCTGATGTGGGCCTCGCCCTAAACTGATGCTGTTGTGGGCCTCGGCCCTGGGATTCATTCCAAATTCTTAAGACTTGGGCCTCGGCCCTGGGATTCATTCCAAATTCTGATGATGTGGGCCTCGACCCTGGGATTCATTCCCTGATTCATTCCAAAATTCTGACGATTTCATTCCTGGAGTCATTCCAAAATTCTTCTGATGTGGGCCTCAGCCCTGAGATTCATTCCTGGAGTCATTCCAAAATTCTTCTGATGTGGGCCTCAGCCCTGGGATTCATTTCCTGGATTCATTCCAAAATTCTGCTGATGTGGGCCTCAGCCCTGGGATTCATTCCCGAAACTCTGACGATGTGGGCCTCGACCCTAAAATGATACTGATGTGGGCCTCGCCCCTGAACTGATACTGATGTGGGCCTCGCCCCCAACTGATACTGATATGGGCTTCGCACCCAGACTGATACTGATATGGTCCTCACCCCCAGACTGATACTGATATGGGCCTCGCCCCCAACTGATACTGATATGGGCCTCGGCCCCAGACTGATACTGATATGGGCCTCGCCCCCAGACTGATACTGACATGGGCCTCGCCCCCAACTGATCCTGATATGGGCCTCGCCCCAACTGATACTGATATGGGCCTCGCCCCCAGACTGATACTGATATGGGCCTCGCCCCCAGACTGATACTGATATGGGTCTCGCCCCCAACTGATACTGATATGGGCCTCGCCTCAGACTGATTCTGATATTGGCCTCGCCCCCAGACTGATTCTGATATGGGCCTCCCCCCCAGACTGAATCTGATATGGGCCTCGCCCCAAACTGATACTGATGTGGGCCTCGCCCCCAGACTAATACTGTACTATCGCTGCTTTTGGTTGACTCGCATTTGACGCTTTCTCTTTTTCTTTGTTGAAACCTGTGATTTACAAGACAAAACCAACACAAAAAGGATGCACATATGTTACGTGTATGCATGCATGCATGATTGGGTTTCCTATTCCGTTGGGTTAGGTCTTCTGCCGGTACTCTTGGTGACTGCTTGGTCTTTTGACAAGTCTGTCCTCTTCCCTAACCAACATGTATCTATGATGGCTTTCAAGACAAAAGGGGGTTAACATGGTGCATGTATGCATGAGGTGCATGTGATACATGTGATGCATGTGATACAAGAAATATATCAACTCTTTAAAATTTTCACACAAATCGGCCCATCATCATTTTAGAAGTTTTTGGGCTAACTGCCATAGGAGTGGACTCGTCCCAGTTTAAATGGCCCAACGAGTTCACATCTCATGACAAGGAGTCCAACTAAATCCAAATGGTAATGTTCCGAACACAAGCACAAAGAAAGATAATGCAAACATACAACAATAATTTCTACAGAATGGCCCATCAACATTTCAGAAGCTTTGGGCCCCATGGTCATAAGGTATGAACTCGCCCCAGTTTAAATGGCCCAGCAAGTCCGCATTTCTGACAATAGTCCAACTGCATCCAAATGAGGATGGTCCATAAGCACATACTCAAGGAAATAATTGTTACTTTAGCCAACCCGGTCTATGGGTGGGTTAGCAAGAGTATAGACAAAGGCTCTCACCGGTGAATGATGGCCCACAACTAGGTCTCCCCCCTCAAGGGTTCGAGTGACCAAGTGAGAGCACCCTTTTTTTATACACTAAGCTACGTGCCAATGAGCTATGGTGTGTGACGGACTGTCAAAAGGATTTCCCGTTGTAGATTCCCCAGAGGGAAGGTGGAGCGAGGCTCACTTAAATACCCAAGCCTCTTAGGCTCTTATCGCTTGGTGTCAGGAATAAACAACGAGTCCTCCAAATTAGTCTATCACAATAGGCTACGAGTAGATGGCTATCTAGGTGCCTTCACAGCTTTTCCTTCTAGAAAGGTAGTGAATGAAGGAAGACACCAAACCATTACCTAGCCTCAAAATGCCTTTGATTAAACCCCCATTTTATCCACTATAGACACGGTCAATTAAAACATAAATCCAAGCATTACAAAACAATATTCGGGGCCGATTCTCTATCCCCAGTGGAGTCGCCAGACTGTGGGAACACAGGATCTGGGCGACACTGCTCTAGGCTCGCGGCCTAGTTGGGAAGTACGAAATAACATGGAGTCGCCACCCGGTGTGAACCGGGACAAATATTTAAGGCCGCACTCACCCCTCGCAAGGGAAGACCTCAAACCATTTGGGTTCGGAATGGTCCCTTACTTATGTCACTTGTAATGAAAGGATTTATATAATAATTTAATCAGGCTTAAGTAACACTTATTTCCAATAGTATCATTCTTCTAAATTCACATGCATACATCAACAAGTTCAGTGTGTGCGCGTTCGTGTAGCGTTCGTAAACGCGTTCGAACGGTAAACAGAAGATTCGCGTTTGTGTAGCGTTTGATAACGCATTCGAACGGGACCAGACCTGATGATATAAAATGCATGCGTGTTCGAGTGGCGTTTGTGAACGCGTTCGAACAGAAATGAAACAGAATACTCACGTTCGTGTGGCGTTTGTGAACACGTTCGAACGGAAATGAAACAGAATGCTCACGTTCGTATGGCGTTCGTGAACGCGTTCGAACAGAAATAAGACCTGATGCATGATAAGGCAAAATACATGCGCATTCGAGTTGCGTTTGTAAACGCGTTCGAACGGGAACAGACCTGAAGCATGAAGTGGGACGCAATACATAAATGACAAATAGTACAATGCGAGGCGCGGCGAAGCATCGTGGTAAAGGATTTCAACCTCTTCAATTAGATGACCTCTCATCGCACTTACTAAGCCCATGCGCTCGATCGCATCACGCATACAAACATAAAGACAATCATATCAAACTAAGTATGCCCGATTGAGCGTATCTTGCATTCAACCGGACACACATCAACCGGCGCAGCAAAGCATCATGGTAAGGGGCTTTAACCCCTCCCCATAGGGGATCTTTCATTCCACTTACTAAGCCCATGCGCTTGATTGAACCATGCATAAAAACATAAAGACAATCATATCAAACTAAGTATGCCCGACTGAACATATCTCGCATTCAACCGGACACACATCAACCGGCGCGGCAAAGCATCGTGGTAAAGGGCTTAACCCCTCCCCATAGGGGATCTTTCATTCCACTTACTAAGCCCATGCGCTCGATTGAATCATGCAGGACTAAGCAACGTACAGAATTCAAGTGACGAGAAATAAATAAACCAAAGCAACACAAAACAAGAGAATGTGCCGTTTACTCAAGTGGTAAGTGGAGTTGTATCCCAAGTACAGACCGCACTACCGTCCATTCGGATTCGGCTACGGAATTTACTCCTGGGTTTCCATCCTATATACCACAAGAGACGACACTCTTCCATTTCATTCAAGCCACAACATGCATCCATAAACGACTCTCATGCGAATAGAATTCAATAATAAAAAATCGAATATAAACTAATGAAAAAGTGCCCTCAGGTCTAACTTTTAAATCACCTCTCGGATGTACGGTACACGATCGTCGGAAGGGTGGATGCTCCGCAACTCTTTCGGTTCACTGGTTCACTATTCTCGTTCGTTGTCTTACTGTTTTGAGTCGTCGTTCTCCGTCTTTTGCTGCTGCTTTTGACTCCGATTCGTTGCCGTTGCTACTGTTTTGCTGCTGTTTCCTCTGTATTCTTTGCTTACTGTTTGTGGACTGTTTTGATGTTCTTGGTGGACTGTTTTGATGTTCTTGGTGGACTGTTTTGGGTGCTCTTTTGGTGTTTTAGGCTACGGTTTTGGTGTGTTTGGGGAGGTATTGGGCTGCTGTTTGGGACTGATTTCAGGGGTAGTTTCGGTGCTGTCAGGGACTGATTTCAAGGGTTAGGGGCTGATGTGTGTTGTTCTCGTTAATTTGGTGAGGGAAGGGTTGTTGTGTGTGTGTTGTTTGTGTTTTGTAGTTTACGTGTGATATGGAGAGGTGGACGTGTATTAGAGAGAGTCGAGAGGAGAGGAGAGGTGGCTAGGTTAGTGCATGTTTATATATCAGAGAGGTAGGGTTTCACCTTGTCTCACAAGGAAATGGATTTGGCATAAAAGGGAGGATTTGATTTGGTTTAGATTAGGAAGGTTGAATATTTGATTGGCTTGGTTGATTGATTTTAATTAGGCATGATATCCTTTTAATTTGGTATGTGATTTTTAGATTTGTTTTGATTTCACCATGTGTTAAATATGTGTTTTAAGTGGGCTTGGGCGTGTGGGCCAAGGTTTGGGCGAATTGGGCTTAATGTGAGGCTAGCAGCAAAACCAGAATTACCGACACCATTCGAACGCCTACTCGGACGCGGCACGAACGCCCGCTATCTGTTTGACGTTCGAATGAATTAACGAACGCAGCACGAACGAAAACAGTGAACCTTGTTTATTCTGAATTTCCCCTTCCGATGTTCGTTTTCCGTGACCTCCGTGACTTAAAAGGTAGTGTCTCCAAAATGAGACTCATCATAGGGACTTATGTGTAAAAATGCAGTGCCTACAGATGTTAAGACGGAAGTATCACTTCAGTTATATGGAGATGATGATCACGCAGGGATACAGAACTAGTACTATAATTGTTTGCAACCATCGGGATAATACGATAAGGTCATGATTATCCGATTAAAGAGACTAGTTGCTTGTGATCCGATATATGCTTCGTACGGGGCAGACACTATTCTAGCCCCAGGCCTTGCATGTGACATCTAATACTAGATCGCAATACGCAATACTACGTATACTACGCCTGACATAGATTATATATTCCTTTAAGAATATTTCTGAAGAATTGGGTAGGCACGGTGCTTTGCTAGAAGCCAACCATGTCTCGTAAATCGGTAAAAACGTAGTACGAGGTACGTACGTGTTCGAATAGTCCGACGACCGGATTTACTGCCAACATATCCAGGGATCCCATGGGTCGCTTCCCGAAGATTCACCGATGACGTATGATTCGAACATAATTAATCTAGGATTAATTACGGAGAGATTTTATCTAGGATAAAATACTATTTGAAGAGAGAGAATGATTAATTTGGAATTAATCGATAAAATAATATATATTCGATATATTAAACGAAATTATATTTCAACGCGGAATTAAATTTGATTTTAATTCGCCCGAACCAGTTAATTTAGAATTAATTCGCTAGCGATGTGAATAGTAATTTTGCTAGGCATAATTATTTAATTAAATTTGATTTAATTACGTCGCAACGGAAAAATTGTTAATTTGGAATTAACGAACCCGAGCCCGAGAGTTTTTGCGGGCCTACTCGGATTTTGAATTTAGTGGGGCCCACATGTCACATCACTTGTCACTTTAATTACTTTTTGGTGAAGGAATGATGGTGACTTGTATGACACATTTGTGTGTAATGATGGGAATGACTTTTACCAAATTTTTAGATTTGGTATATCATTTGATTTTTTGAATATCAAATACACAAGTCAACAACACAACTTCATCATTCTCTTTCTCTCCCTCACGGCATCTCTCCATTTTCTCTCCAATACTAGGCTTGGCCGAAACAAGGAGGAAGAAGAAGAAAGTTTTGTTGCAAAATTTTCTAAGTGCTAGCACACATTCAGTGGATCATATAAGGTGTTAGGGAAACCTATCATTTAGCTTGGAATCATCATCAAAAGCTTCGAGCTTGGATTTCACATTCAAATGAGACCTTGGCCGAAACTTCAAGGAGGAAATTTTTGTATTTGACGCATCCAATATCCGATCAAAGTGAGTGTTATTCCGCAAATTCTTCTTTGAGTATTCACATGTTTCATTTCTTAAATTGATCTTGGGACACTTTAGAAACCTAACAATTTTGATGTCGGTTCCACCAGTTAAGTACTTGAAAAATTTTACTTACTAAACGTTCAACAGGAAACTCGAAATTTGATGATAAATAATTATCTAATTCATGGTTGTTACTCGTGATTTCCCTCTATTTTTTTTTATTTCATTGCAGTAACTAACGACCACCTATGCTAAGTCTTGAATGTATTACGGGTTCGCTACTAGATTATCTTGATGATTACAAGTTATATCTACTAACATAATTATTAAATAAATCTATTAAATCATTTTTATTCCATCTATTATTTTTCTAGCATTAATTTCATCATCTATTCCTAAAAACTCATAGTTTGGCCGCTCTATTGGGTTGAGACATTGGACATGGTGTTCTCAGATGAGCTTGTAATTTTTTGTTAATATTAAAGAATTGTAAAATTAAATCAATTGGAGAAATTAAATATGAGATAATTGAGAATTTTTTTGTTGAAGAAATGAAGTATGACACCATTTTTATACATTTTAGGCCTATAAGGATCCATCAGCATGGACTCCTAAGAGGTGAACTCATTTAGAAGTTCTATAAAAGTAAAAGTCAACTTGTCCACAACATAGTTGCTTTTAAACTATAAGAAACTCCTCGGAAGAGTTTCCATGATCATGGTCACATGACTACGCTCGTCAATCAGAGCTTTATGAGTTTCAGCCGTGTTGAGATAGGTCATCATCCTCAAGACGTGCTCTTGGACATATGTCTCTTCCTTCATCCTTACGGTCATCGTTGAGACCATAACCTCATGACGTTGTAGCTCTGAAGGCTGCCCGTACATGCCCTGCAATGACTCCATCATCAAAGATGTTGTTGCTATTGGCTCATGCTTCGCAGTAAGAACCTCAGACATCTCTGCTAGTAAGTAGAAGCATGCTTTCTCATTAGCTGCATCCCATTTTTGTTAGGCATCACGCACAGGTTGGCCAGAATTTTTGGCCGGCTCGGGAGGATATTCCTCCATCAGAACAAACTTAAGATCTTCACATACCAAGATAGTGTTCATGTTACTTTTCCATTTGACATAGTTTTCTCCAATTAATTTCTCATTGGAGAGAATTAATATGATAGGAGAAGCCATGGCTGAAAATAAAACAAGTATGCATTTTAAATTCATTCATCGCATATTAAAATCATCATTAATATTTAGACATAAAATTAAACATGATGCATGTACCATATATAATGAATTAGAAACCTAAAAATAATTAATATGCCACAAAAATCTATCATCCCACAAATAAGTGTCGTCGTAGGGTAGATCAAGTATTTGCATGATAGATGGAGATAATCTCAATTCATTAATATATGCGAGAATAACTCTCATTTCTATATTAACCAACCACTGTTTGATTCGATTAAGGAATTTTGATTAACGTTTAATCATTCCCTTGTGAGTTTAACCCGTTGTTTCGGAACCCTTGGACTTAATTAGTGAAGTGTCGCCGTAGGGTAGGTCAGTTCACTAGATCCATCTAAAATTCCTATCCTCTCGGAATCCAAACTTGATATTGACCCAAAATAGACACCATCCGTTGGGCGACAAAAACAAAACCGTCTCGAGGTGTAATTTGAATCTCACGTTCTTAGATTAACAACAGAGATCGTAGGATATATTATCGTATATCGCTCTCATACACGGTATTTTAAAATTAAAGGTTTCTTCTTAAAATATCTATTATTTTAATTCACTAGTGTCTACAAGATTATGCGCGACTAAAACATAACTCAACTTTACACTAGTGTAATATTAGTGATATATATCAAATTTTAACTCTTAAAATTTTATTCACTAATTCTTATTTGTCCCAACTAATTTTTTACTTAATTAAACTAATTTAATTAAGGTTGCTTTAGTGATATAATTAATTTTACCTCTTAAAATATTAGTTCACTAACAAGTTTAAAATTATAAATTCAAATAAGGGATAAAATTTTTTAATTAAACTATTTAATTAATATAAACGTCTTATAAATTCTAATGGTACGTGGAATTGTGTCCCGAGTGTAGACCACACTACTGTCCATTCAGAACCGGCTATGGAATTTACGTCCAGATTTCCATCCGATATACTGAGGGAAAATATAATGAACTTATAAACCTTATATATATATTAAATTTGAATTTCCAATTTTTTAAACCATTAAAACAATTAATCCTATTAATTTGTTTTGATTCATATCATATTATAATTTAACCCTTTTAAATTTCATAAAATCCAATTTTATGACTAAAATATTCATGAATCAATTACATATTATGGTATGTGAAAATGCAAGAGTAGACACCCTAAGCTATATGACACGTTATTCAAATATTTCGAATTAAACATACATATAACATAAAAAATAAAATTACATTGACCGAGCTCTTACTTTTCCTATACTAATTAGTTTAAAATTTATTAAGGCATCTCTTGGTATTTAAATCTTGCTCCATGGATTAGGAAAAATTCCTTATAAAAGTAGTTGACGACATCGACTCTCCAATTTACAAAAAAATTGATACAACTCAAAAATTACATAAAAATTATTTACAACACTTTGCAAAAATTACATTATGGCTTTACATTCCCCAAAAATAAAATAAAATAAAAATAAACTATTTTGGAAGGGGGGAAGCAAAATCCTCTGCTTCCCTCCCATCTGTTTGATGTTACTGGATTCCTGGAGATTGTAATGCCCGATGAATATCCGGCCGGACTTATTATTTGAAATGTATGTCTGGCCAGACTAATGTCATTATGTGACTTTAGCTTTTGGAAATCTCCATGTGTGTTGACCAATTAACGCATGTCCAACCGGATGTTTAATTTGAATTACATTTCCGGGCGGCCATAATCAGGTCTCGTGTCTTTGGTAAATAACAATATGTTCATCAATTATATCCATGCTATGTCAGGCCAGACTTAGGGTTTTCAAAGAATATCCGACTGGTTGTACTTGCTAGAGAAAAGATAGGCCGGATATAGGTGATGTCCGGTCAAATTTTGAGCTATATTCTTGGAGTTCCTTTCCTTCCTAGCATTCATCCACACAATTTTTAAATTTTCAGAGGGTGTCCTCGTAAGAGACGCATCATCAGGTTGGGCATAAAAATTCAGTGTCCACAGGTACCAAGGCCTACTGAGGATAATACGAGTGAACAAAACTGGTTTCAGTTCCAATTCTGCATGGAATCAGAACCTACCCAGAAAACATCGGTTCCTAACTAAGTGGAACCGGAGCCTACCTAATTAAATAGGTTACCCTATTAATCGGTTCCAATTCGGTTTTGGTCCAGTTATGGCCCGGTTCTGATTTACCCTATTTATATATTATTGTTAAAATTTGAAAATGTAATTATTTCTCAAACTTAGATAAATATTACGTAATATTCTTGGAAATTATCCATGCAGAAGTAAAGGTTCCAGCAATATATTTCAGTAAAAGGCAGCAACAAAAACAATAGGCAGCAAACAACAACAACAACAATAACACACAACACACAACACAAGAAAATAGCAGCATGCAACAGCAACTCATTCCAGCAAACAATAAAAACAGCAACATGCAGTAGTAACAGACAACATCAATATATTCCAGTAGAAAAAATAACAGCATATTCTAGCAGGCAACAGCAACAACAACAGGCAGCAGGCAGCAGATAGTAGCAACAATAATAGATAACATCATAAAATAGCAGCAGGTAGCAGAAACACTTTCCAGTAAACAATAGAAATAGCAACATGCAATAGCAACAGACAGTAGCAACAACTTTCCTAGAAACAACATCAGCACATTCTGGAAAACAACAGAAATAGTACATACACCATTACAGTAGCAAATATCATCCACATTGCAGTAGTAAATATCACATCAACACATCAACATTACAACATCAGACAATATCCCAAATAGAGACGGAAATTACATCAGTAAATAAATGACTCACTTATCAAATTTTTTCATCTGTATCAGCTATAGTTTCTGTTGGACAATTATGACCCATAGCATCACTATTTGTACAGAACATGGTGTTGTTGTACAAATTAACTACGTGACAAAGGAAATTGCTCTTTTATCATTTGTAATTGGATTACCGGGATATGTAAATGATAAAAGTCCATATGATTAGTTCCGAATTAATAAGATATAAGACAATATTAATCCACTAAGTTTTAATCATTAAACATCCCTAGTCGTAGTATTATCGAGACTGGACATCGATAATGCGGAATAGACTAGTATTGCACTTGTGCGCGTTGTGGAAGCATTACGGCATAGTTCTCATATATTTAAGTATTGGATACTTATGCAAGTGTGATATGAGGTTGTATTTACCGATGGTACGGGAACAACTTCGCTCTGGATAGACCCCTCGGAATTCCATTGGTAGTATGACTATGTGTCTATGGGAGTCTGAATCTGGGGCTTTAACAGGTTCTGTGTACGCCTCTTCTGGGTATACTGAGAATCGTAGTGTATTGGGTGTGATGTCAAGATGGAAGTATCACTTCAGTCATATGGAGATGATGATCACGTAGGATACAGAACTAGTACTCTTATGTACTGCAGTCATCGGGATAATATGACTAGGTCATGCTTATCCGATTAAAGAGACTAGTTATCAGAGATTCGATATGTGCTTCGTACGTGGCAGACATAATTCCAGCCCCAGGCCTAACATGTGACATTCGATACTGGATAGTAAAATGAAATACTACGTATATTACACCTGACACAGATTACATATTCCTTAAAAGAATATTTCTGGAGAATTGGGTAGGCACGGTGTTTTGCTAGAATCCAACATTGTCTTGTAAATCGGTAAGAACGTGGTACTAGGTACGCACGTATTCGGATACTCCGATGACCGGATTTACTGCCAACATATCCAGGGATCTCATGGGTCGCTTCCCGAAGATTCAGCGATGACGAATGACTCGCACATAATTAATCTGAGATTAATTGGAAGAGAGAGAAAATTAATCTAGGATTAATTACGGAGAATTTTATCTGAGATAAAATTCAATTAAAAGAGAGAGAATAATTAATTTGGAATTAATCGATTAAAATAATATATTCGATATATTAAATGAAATTATATTTCATAACAGAATTAAAATTGGATTTTAATTCGGGCGAACGAATTAATTTTGAATTAATTCGCAAGCGACGTGAATAATAATTTTGCTAGGCATAATTATTTAATTAAATTTGATTTAATTACGTCGTAACGGAAAATTCGTTAATTCAGAATTAACGAACCCAGGCCTGGAATGTGTTTGCCGGCCCACTTGGATTTTGAATCAGGTGGGGCCCATAACAAGTCACATCACCTAGTCAACTTTATCAACTTTAGGTTGATAGAAGTTGGTGGAATTTTTGGTGGCTTGTTGCTTACACAAGCTTGATGTATGAAAGACATATACCAACTTTTGATTTTGGTAATTTGATTTAGGAAATCAAATACAATTCATTCATCATTCATTCTCTCTACACACATTCATGCCACTCTCTCTTTTCTCTTTACTCTCATTGCCGAGAGTTACAAGGCAATTTTGGAAGCCATTTGTTGCATTTTGTTTCCAAGTGCTAGCACACATTAAGTCATACAAAGGTGTTAGGGACACTAATCCACGAGTTTGGAATTCAAGGACATGCTTGGAAGCTCAACATACATCAAATGAGAAGCTTGGAGGAACTTCTCAAAGGTAAAAGTTTTGAACTCTCCACCAACATCCAAGCCGATCAAAGTGAGTATTTCCGCTACTCTTGTTTGTTTATTCACACCATTTTATGCTTAATATGATCTTGGTTTGACCTAGAAAACCCAACAATGGTATCAGAGTCTAAATTAAGCATGAAATGAAATTAGGGTTCTTAATCTTGAATTGGGTATTTTTATTGAAGCATGATTTGATCAAATTGTTTGTTTGAGTATGCTTATTGTAAGCATTGCATTTTTGCATGTGAAACCCGATGATGAGTCTCATTTGGAGGCACTATCTTTTAAGTCACGGAAGCCGCGGGAAACGGACGTCGGAAGGGAAGAGTCAAGAATTGACGTTTTGTTGGATTCAGTTCACGTGTTTAGCTTCGGGTTCGCTTGTTGGACCTCCGTTTTAAAAATTATGCTCGGCCCAAAAAACCCGCAACATTTTCATCTTGGCCCAAACCCACTCATTTAGCCAACACAACACCTAACCCACCATCTAGGCCCACACGCCCATATCACCCTAAAATACCTCCAAATTAAATCAAATATTAAATTAAATATTAATTAAATAATGTAATGAATTAAATAAAATAATTAAACCATTTACCAAATTAAATAAGACATAATATAATTATACCAAATTAAAATATTGTAACTTCCTAACTTAAAATATTATATACTAAATTAAAGAAATATAATGCCTAATTAAAATCAATCATAACCAATTTAAATATTCAACCTTCCTAATTCACCAAAATTTGTCCCCCCAATCAATCAAATCCTTTCCTTGTTTGACACCAAATCCAATCTTTTCCTTGTGAGACAAGGGGAAACCTTAACCCTTCTCTATATAAACAACCCCTAACCAAGACATGCATTCCCTTCAGAATACACAACTCACACGCAAATCACAGCAAGAAATCCTTGACATTACACGCAAATCATAAGAAAAATAGCAAACAATTCTCTTCATCTCCACCCTCACATTACCGAAAACAACAAGCCTCCAAACACTCCCTCACATTACCAAAAGACACAGCCTGATACAACAGCTATATAACCCATATACAGCAGCCAAATAACGCCAAAAACAGCAGCTACATCACCAAAATTTAGCCCTCCAAACAGCCCCCTAAAACACCCCAAACCAGTAGTAAAAACCGCACTGCAGTGAACACAAAAACTTCACTCTAAGCCTTAAACAATCGAAAAACACAGCCCTTAGACCCCCTAAAAATGCAAAAACAATAGCTTTGAAGACCTGAAACAGTAAGCAGAAATACAGAGAAAATAGCAGCAAAACGGAGGTCAAACAGCAAGCAAAACAGCGAAACAGCGAGCTAAGATGTTAAGCCAGTGAAACGAAAAGGGATGAGCTTTAACCCTTCCGATCTCCGCAAAACACAAGTCTGAAAGTCGGCAAAAAAGGTTAGACCTGAGTGTATTTTTTTTACACTCATTTTTAGTTTTATTTTTATTTTTATTGAGTATTGTTCGCATGATTATTATGTTAAAATGCATGTAGTGGCCCTTGAGTAGATAAATATGCATGTATTACGAAATATTGTATGTTGTGGCCTTGGAATAAAATGAAAGATGTGTCAACTCTCGCGGTATATCGGATGGAAACCCGGACATAAATTTCATAGCTGATTCCGAATGGACGGTAGTATAATCTGTACTCGGGATACAACTCCACGTACCGCTTGAGTAAATGGCACATTCTTTTGTTTTATGTTGCTTTGATTTATTTATTATTCGTCATTTAAATTCCGCATGTTATTTTTTTTATATGCATGATGTGATCGAGCGCATGGGCTTAGTAAGTTGGATTATGGTCACGTAAGATACGGGACTGGTTCTCTTAAATGCTGCAGCTATCGAGATAAAATGACAATGTCATGTTTATCCGATTATAGAGACTAGTCACCAAACATCCGATATGTGCTTCGTACGGGGCAGACACAATTCCAGCCCCAGGCCTAGCACGTGATCATCCGATACTGGACAGAAATACGCAATACTACGGTATACTACGCTTGATACAGATCCTTTATTCCTGTAAGGATATTTCTGGAGAATTGGGTAGGCATGGCGCTTTGCTAGACGCTTTGCTAGAGGCCAACCTTGTCTTGTGAATCGGTATAAACATAGTACGAGGTACTTACGTATTCGGATAGTCCGACGACCGAATTTACTGCCAATATATCCGGGGATCTCATGGGTCGCTTCCCAAAGATTCACCGATGATGTATGACTCGCACTCTAAATTAATTTGGGATTAATTAGAAGAGAGAGAAAATTAATCCGAGATTAATTGCGCAGATATTTTATCTGGGATAAAATATCAATTAAAGATAGATGACGATTAATTTGGAATTAATCTAGAAATTAATATATTTGATATATTAAACGAAATTGGATTTCGACGCGGAATTAAAATTAGATTTTAATTCGGGCGAACGAATTAATTTAGAATTAATTCGTTAGCGACGTGAATAGTGATTTCGCTAGGCGTAATCATTTAATTACGACGCAACAGAAAATTCGTTAATTTGGAATTAGCGAACCCGAGCCCGAGATTATTTGCGAGCGCATTCGCAATTTGAATTCGAGTGCGGCACGTCAAATCGCTAATCGCATCAAGCATCAAATCATTAGTCACTTTGAGTGATGTGACTTGACAACTTGATGGATTGAGTGATGGAAGTGGTTGGTGCCATCATTATTTGACTTTTTGAAAGGCAAATGCAAATTAAATGAATGTGAAATTAATATTAGTGTATAAGATACACAAATTTCACAAACCAACATATTCTCCTCTCTTCCTCATTTTCTCTTTCTCTTCACGCCCATGGAGGCATTTTGTTCACTGTTTTTCTGTCACAAAAACGTGAGCAGTGAGGGAAGCAAAGAGTGTGATTTTGTGGCAAAATCACAAGTGCTAGCACACTTACGAGACATGCGAAGGTGATAGGGAAGTCCTCCCATGAGCCGGGAACCATTAGACGAAGCTTGGAGCTTGTTCGAGGAGCTCAAAATCAGAAAATGGAGGGCTGTGATCTGCTCACTGCCGAACCAGTCCAAGAGAGGCCGAATTTCGTTTTTGTTGCCTCCGCGTCGCTCAACCGATCGATGTGAGTATTCTGCAACTTCTTCGATGTGTATTCGCACTTGATTCATTCTTATTATTGATCTTGGGATCTTAATAGAAACCAACAATGGCATCTAGAGCAAGGTTTGAGCATGAAAAGTTTAGGGCTTAAAATTTGGGTAAATTGATTTTGAGCATGATTTTGTGAAATTGGATGAATGAATATGCTTAATTGATGTTTAATTGATGATTGATTGGATCAATTTGTTGAAATAATGTTTGGAACATTTTTCCCCAAATATTTGGGCTTGGCCGAATGTAGTGCCCTAATGTGTTCTTGGTGATTTTGATTTTTAATTCATTGGATGAGTTAGAATCAATTAGGATGTTGATTTAATGTCGATTGTGGGATTAATTGGATTGAAACCAAATCGGATATAAAATCCCCTCCTTGGCCGAGACTTTGAGCATGTAATATTGGGTTTGATTTTAATCAAAATGTGTTGGACATGTGATGATGAAAATGAGCATGATTAGTTATGTTAATTAATGTTTTAGAAATGTTAATATGGGTAATTAATCATGTTATACACTTTGGTAATTAAATTGGGAAAATTGGATTTTTGGAATTTAATTATTTGGGCCTATTTTGTGAAATTGGGCTTAAGTGTTGTAATTGGGCTTGTTGGGCTTTGTAGTACAAAGTTGGGTTTAGGCAAATTGGATTGGATCCAATTGGGTCCAAAACCGCTTCCATAAAGCCCAAATACGACTTAATGGACCTTTAAAGTTTAATTGGGCCTAATGGGCCTAAATTGATTTCTAGGCTTATGGGGTAACTCCCGGATTGGATTTTCGTTATTCGGTTTGACCCGAGTTGACCAAAAGTCCACGCCTTAAGAAATTAATTAAAAGCCCATTGGAGTTTAATTAAATTGACGTTGGACGTTAATCTAGCTTTGAGACCCGTTGCGATTAAATTTGGAATTTAAGTCGTAAAGGTTTATTATTAAAGTGTGATATTTAATTTGGAATTAAATAATGAATTAGAATTAAATGCATATTGAATTGGATTTAATTATGTAGTTTAATTTAATTCGAGAATCGTACTTTAAGTACTTATTCGTAAAACGAGTTTGACTATAGCAAAATCAAATCGTTGTTTGAACATTGGATGATCACTAATTATCAGATTAATTAATTTGATTAGATTGATTGATAACATGTTTGTGTGAATACATGGTTTCGATGCATGAATAATGTATATCGGATGGATATTAGATGGGTGGGACAATTTTAGAAATTGTAATAAATTTGATTTATTAATTAGACCTAAGTGTCCAGCCTTATTACCTCTCATTTCTTTGTATTCTCTTCTCACCTATTCTCCTCAATGTAAATGAGGTTTCTTTAGAAGTGTAGTGTAATGGGTAGAAATGATACATGTGCTAGCGGGAGAGAGAAAGGGAGAGATTTGATCTAGGATCAATGTGTAAAGTATCCATCCGCATATCATTATTACTTTATTTATACGCGCTTTATTATGTGTTTAGAATGCATATTTAAGGGTGTATGATGATGAGACCTTAACAAAGATAATAAATTGGTTGCCAATTTGCACTCGAAAAACCCTCGCAAAATATTAAGCGTCTTTCCTTCCATTGAGTGATTCTCACTCAAGATCCGAGACTTGCATTGTCTTGTTGGCCAAAGTTAAGGCCTTTGTCCGTCGAGGATGTATTTGAATCACGAGAGCTTTGTTCCACATCAGTATCTTGTCCAAGTTGTGGTTTGTTGGCCAAAGTCAAGATCACTTCTTGTCCATCGACATTGATTACGAAGCTTTCCATGGTCAATGGGTCGCGCTTGACTGGGATCGCTAAGTTTGTTGTGCCAAAGCCAAGGCTTAGTTGATTCAGAGGAAAAAGGTTAGGTAATACATTGGATGTATTGGCATATATAAGATATATGTTTCGAACTTGGATGTCCCCCTACCGGATCTAGGATTGGATTGGACCCAATCGATCTTAGAGATCTACCTAGTTAATTATCATACAATTTGTTGGCCAAAGTCAAGATTGTGTGATATTTAACGGGATCCTAGCCCACTAGGAAACACGGTTTCCCGAGTACTCGACAGGGGGTTAGAGGCTCGCCGAAAAATAGTGGGAGGCAGGAATAGAATTTGCAATACTCGTTCAATTACTCGCCATACGAGCTCAAACAAATATCCATTCGTCAAAGAAATTAAATGTTAGTTGTACTAATATTTAAATTGTTATTTTTTAATAAATAGTTGGACTTTATATTCAAACTATTCATTTATAGTTGATTTTATAATTGGATTATAGTAATCAATATAATTTATTTTAATCTATTAAATTATAGTTGATTAAATAGTTTGACTATTGTAATCATTATAATAAATAGTACCTAAATCGTTGATTAAATAGTTGGACAATTAAAATCAAGATAAAATTGAAAGATTGACATTTAAAACATAATCCTAAGGAAAATGTATTTAATGGTTTAATTTTCAAAATTGGGAATAAATTTCAGGATGGTCCTGGAAAATAATAAGTTACTTTATTTAATAAAATAACATATTAAGCCTAAGCCCGGAGTTAAGCAAATAGTAAAGCATAATCTTTGGAAGATTTATGTAATGATAAGTGCTTAATCCATTAAGCTTGTCGCAGTAGACTCCTTAATTTCTGAATTAGAACTAAGGATTAGATCCTTAAAGTATGATAATGAAATTGAAGGATCTTCGTAGATCTATTTTAGATCTTAGAAGTACTAAATTGCAATAGTTATTTCTTGGAGTATTAATGAGTATTCTCAAGGAGATAAAGTCAAAATTTGCAATTAGGCAAGTAGCGCAAGGCGCACTTTACTTCGATATTCTAGAAGGCCAAGGCTTGGCCAAAGGCTTATGGAGTGTTGAAACTGGCAAAGGCAAAATTATTATAATCTTCTGGGAAGATAAAGGACATATCCCAAAATGTCTGCCTAAATTGTGGCAAACGGGATCGCGGAAGCGTGACTGCCGTTTGGACAAAGCAAACATGAAGGAATTGAAAAACGAGCAAGGCTCTGACTTCAAACATGTTTGTCAAATTATGTTCACTACTAGTATTAAAATTAGATTTTAAATACTTAGTGTGATACATAAATATATATTGATTTTCAGAGTCTGCTATGAGCAGGATTAGGAAACTGTTATAATGTAACTAGTTTGACTAGAAACATTATCTCTATATCAGTGTTTAACCCCATGCGGGTGAACCTTTATATTCTAGAACACTAAAGTGTTTCATTATATAAAGATGATATTGAGATAAACACATTAGATGTGAATAACAGAATTTATATTTTGAATATAAATAAATCTCAAATATATAATATGACAAATAAATAGCTCAACTGATTTGATCAGATGAAACTTAATTGTGGCAGCGTTGTCTGGGACACGATTAAACCAGACTCGTATATCCACACTTTTGAAGAGCGGGTACCAGGACTGTTTTGATTCTAATCAAATAAAGTCTACGAATCTAGTTCATTGGGCAATGTGCCTATAATACTATTTACTTGGTAAAAGTGCAAATGCCACCGACCTGTTAGCCCTAGTTCATAGTGAAGCTAGTGGGCCCATGTCTAGCTAGGCTAGATGTGGATATGAATATTTCGTGACCTTTACGGATGTTGCATCGCGTTATGGTTATGTGTTTCTTTTGAAGAACACAAATCCGAAACTTTTATAGTTTCGACACGAAATAGACGAACAGATCGACTAAAGTATTAAACCGTCACGGTGAGACCGTAATGGAAAATACTTAAGCAATAAGTTTCTAAAATACTTGAAAGAGTATAGTATTCTTTCAAATGAGGACTCCTCCCGGAACACGTCAGTTTGACGGTGTGCCCGAACGGATTAACCGAATTGTGTTAGACATGATAAGGTTAATCATGAGTCGCACTGAGCTACCATTTCCTTCAATGGATAAGCTTTAAACAATGCAAGAACTTATTTAGAATAAGGTTCCATTAAATTCTGTTTGACAGATTTCATATTAGATATGAACATGAAAGAAAATGGTTTCTCATTCCTGAACATTTGGGTATGCTAGGCATACGTTTGGATGATACCAAACTAAAACCCAAATTGGATAAGTGCCAATTGTAGGTTATCCCAGGGATACAAAAGTATAATTTTTTACATCTCACTATAGAACAATTAGATTGTTGCTCACCATGTGGTTTTTCTAAGAGGAATACCGATATGCAGTGGTAAGTGGGAGGATAGTAAAACTCGATGAAAATCACAGTAATACTATTCTAGGCATCGAATCCTAATGGAACACAAAATAGTTCATCAAGGATGAAACTATTACCATTAATCTTCGAATACACAAGGACCGCGTAGGTCAGAGAGAGAGTCAGAAAACAACTTGGGGAATGGGTTTCTGATCTCACCTCATAAAGATGTTTATCTTATTGAGGTAGACTACGTATGAGGAAGTGATACAAGGTATCGACTCACTATTATGGCAAAGTGCCATATAATCCGAAATGGATCCATGTATATCAACTATGTTTGGATACTAGTTGATGTACCGCAAGGCATTGTGCCTACTGGTACTATATAAGTCTTCAAGGAAGACATACATGGATGGCAACATACCTACGTATAAAGCTAGGATTTTAGCGGAAAGGTATCGTTATCAACATTATGTTGACTATGATTCAACCTTTTACATGTTGCCACGGTAAATCCATTTGGATAATGCTTGCTTATGCTGCATGTTTCATTTATGAAATATGTCAGCTTAACGGGAAAATCGATTTCCTTAAACGGAAATCTTTTGGAGGATGATTATAACATCCTGTCGGTTTTGTCGTACCAAAACTAGCAAACAAGGTTTGCGGGTTATTCGATCCATATTTGGATTGAAGCAAGCATAGGTTCTTGGAATTACCGTTTTGATGTAATCATAATAGTTTATGATTTAATTCAAAACGAAATGATTCATGTGTATATAAGAGGATTAGTGGGAGCGCACTGATAATAAATGTCCTGTAAATAATGATAATACGTCATTTCTTGGAAATGAAATTCCCATAAAATAATAATCGGCAAAAGCTTGACTTTCGAAAACTTTCCGTGGAACCGTACATTGGAAATGTACGCTACCTGGTGTCTCATACGCTTTGAGAATAGGGATTCACAAACAGGCCAATCCAAGTGATAGTCATTGGATTGATATTAAGAACATCCGCTAGTATCTTAGAGAACTAAGGATGATGTCTTAATCTGAGGAGAATGAGAACTTGAAGTGACTGGGATCACTGTTGCAAGTTTCCAAACCGATAAAAATGACTATAAGTCGTAAATGGTACTACAAAGTTTGAATAACGGTACAGTGAGCTGGAAATCTTCCAAGCAAGATACTGTTACCGAATAAACAACAAATGCGGGTTATTGCTGCAGCTGAGGCAGCAATAGAAGCCTTCTGGATCGACAAATCTAATTGGATTAGATATAGTTCTGTTAGCAGTTGAGCTATGCGTCAGCACAGGCTAAAGAATTATTGGTCTCATCAACGATCCAGATACATACTTTGATATTCATCTGATCTGTTCGGATCATACATCGTGGTGATGTGATGATCGTATAAATCGCATCAGACGATAATCATGCAAATCCGCTGAAGAAAGCCTTTTCTCAGCAGTTTCAGCCAACCTTACATAGTTCGGGTGTCAAGCACTCGAGTGACTGGCTATAGTCCAAGTGGGAGATTGTTGGACAATTATGACCCATAGCGTCACTATTTGTACAGATCATGGTGTTGTTGTACAAATTAACTATGTGACAAAGGAGATTGCACTCTTATCATTTATGATTAGATCACTTAGATGTATAAATGATAGGAGGTCCCTATGATTTATTCCTGGACGGAGAATGATATGAGAAAGTATCAGTCCACGAAGGATAAATCATTAAATATCCCTAGTCAAAGTATTATCGAGATTGGACATCGATAAATACGTAAAAGACTAGTATTACACTTGTGCGCGTTGTGAGGGCACAACGGCATAGTTCTCATATATTTGGGTATAGGATACTCATGCAAGTGTAATAGGAGGTTGTGTTTTACCGATGGTACGGGAAACAGCTTCGCTCTGGATATACCCCCTCGGAATTCCATTGGTAGTATGACTATGTGTCTATGGAAGTCCGAAATCAGGGTAGGTGTATTTGGTCTTAACCTGAGACTTGCACCGCTAATACTTGCGACAATCAATATACTTTGGTTGAGGTCGTCCAGGGCTTTAACAGGTTCTGTGTACGTCAATACTGGGTATATTGAGAATCGTAGTGTGTTAGGTGTGATGTCAAGACGGAAGTGTCACTCCAGTCATATGGAGATGATGGTTACGTAGGATACGGGACTGGTTCTCTTAAATGCTGCAGCTATCGGGATAAAATGACATGGTCATATTTATCCGATTATAGAGACTAGTCACCAGACATCCGATATGTGCTTCGTACGGGGCAGACACAATTCCAGCCCCAGGCCTAGCACGTGATCATCCGATACTGGACAGAAATACGCAATACTACGGTATACTACGCTTGATACAGATCCTTTATTCCTGTAAGGATATTTCCGAAGAATTGGGTAGGCATGACGCTTTGCTAGAGGCCAACCTTGTCTTGTAAATCGGTATAAACGTAGTATGAGGTACTTAGGTGTTTTGATAGTCCGACGACCGAATTTACTGCCAATATATCTGGGGATCTCATGGGTCGCTTATCAAAGATTCACCGATGACGTATGACTCGCACTCTAAATTAATCTGGGATTAATTAGAAGAGAGAGAAAATTAATCTGGGATTAATTACGGAGATATTTTATCTTGGATAAAATATCAATTAAAGAGAGATAACGATTAATTTGGAATTAATCGAGAAATTAATATATTTGATATATTAAACGAAATTGGATTTCGACGCGGAATTAAAATTAGATTTTAATTCGGGCGAACGAATTAATTTAGAATTAATTCGTTAGGGACGTGAATAGTGATTTCGCTAGGCGTAATCATTTAATTACGACGCAACGGAAAATTCGTTAATTTGGAATTAGCGAACCCGAGCCCGAGATTATTTGCGAGCGCATTCGTATTTCGAATTCGAGTGCGGCACGTCAAATCGCTAAAGCATTGTAACTCCATTTCCTATATATGACATGTGATAGTCTTATAGGATATAGGAATTCGACCGTATTCCAAAACCAACGACTAGGAATATTTATTTTAAGAAATTTTATAATAGTAATACTATCCCAATTTTGGACCACCTAGTGTCCATTATTACTACATGACTATTATAAGGTCGATATCATTCTCAGCATATTTATATATCAATCTAATATGCATAATGACATTACCATTAATAAGGTTGAAATGAAAATGTAGTAATTTTATTAATAAATAATAAAATATAATTTACAATATATTATTCGGATTGACGCTCCAAGAACCAACTCCAACAACACGCTCATAATTGATGTGTTAAAAACATGCTCAAGAACATACTAGTTAATCTCTAAATCGGAATAAAACTTTAACAATTTCTCAGGGTGTTTCACAACCACGATGACGCTGGGGTCAATAATAAATAAAACAATGATTAATCTCTAAATCAAAATTAAAATTGCTAAAATATACCAGGGAATGCTTCGAATGAGTAGACGCTGCGAGCATGTAATGAGAGAGAGGGGACAATGCGACGAGAAAGAGACTGAGAGAGAACGCTACGACGAGAGAGAGATGGAACGATGCGACAAGAGAGACTGAGAGGGGATGTTGTGACGAGAGAGAGATGGGAGACACCGAGACTGGAGAGTTAGAGAGTTGTGGCGACTGGTAAGCCGAGAGAGAAGAGGAGAAACACTTGCTAGGGTTGAAAAGAAGCTTCTGATTTATATACCCAAAATAAAAGGACGTCGTTTTAAATTGGGTATTGAATCGGGTAATAATTTGGTTCTCTTTGGGTTATAGAACCGGTTTGAAATTTGGTTCTAGAAACTGGTTCAATGGTCCGGTTCCGGTTTCAAACTTAGAAAACTGTTTCGGTTCCAACTGGTTCTGGGTAAAATCGGAACTGCTGCTCAGGCCGAGAGGATAATGACCTCCATGATCTCGAACTTCCGATAGTTGAGAAAAGTTGTCATGGACATTGAAGATTAAAAGGCTGAGAACCGAAAATTCTACAACCAAAATAAAAGAACTACTAAAGGACCTTCTGGAGCGAAGGCCAGTCCCGCTGAAATTGTTGCAATAATGAACAAGAGATTTTCAAACATTGGCAGACCTTTGTCAAAAGTATTTGAAAAGTTGAAGAGACAGTGCCGGTTGAAACCTTGGAACCCAAACCATTAGCAAACCCAGTACCCCGCTACATCGACCTAAAACAATACTGCCACTTCCACCAACAAAAAGGCCCTAACACAGACAATTGCACCTGTCTCAAACATAATTCCATGACCTCATAGACAGTAAATAAATCAAGACCTTGAAAGAAACAAACCCAGCACTAGTAGAAACCTCTACCCAACCACCATACTGTTCCATCAACACTACACATGATACCTTATGGTCTGTCCTAAAAATATGTCCTACAAACCATCAATTAGCAGATACACGTTATGGGCATATGGGATATTAGTGACAACAGGTGACACACTTACAAAGTAATTCTTTATCACCAAGTACAAAAATGTCGAAGTAATAAAATAACTCGGTGAGTCTGGGAACGATCCACAAGGAACAGATTTAGTAAAATAAAATAAAAATTTGAGGAACAAAATAAAAAAAAAGGTGAATTGCTTGAAGTGATGAGCAATATTAAATTGAGCTGCAATAATAAAATAAAATACTAGGGCTAGGGTATCCACTCCTAATATTTCAAATATTTCAAATTATTTTACTTTTTATAACATACAAATTGTTATTATTTCCCTGTTAGTTTATTTAATGACTAAGTGAAGAAACTAAATAATCAATAACATAAATTATGGGGATTAAGTAGAATTTATGTCATTCAATATGGATCCATGATGGCAGATCTAGGGATTGTCTACAGAGAATCAATACTCCCACAATAAATGGTAAAAGTGAAGAAATTAAATGGATAATAAAATAAATTATGGGGCTCAAGTAAAATTTATGTCAGTCAATATAGTTCCACGATGGCAGATTTAAGGAACGTCTATAGATAATCAAGACTCCACCATAATAAATGTAACTATTAAATAAACAGGAAATAAAATATATTATGCGGTTCAAGTATTATCTGTGACAGTCAATATAAATCAACGACGGCAGATCCAGGGATTGTCTACAGAGAGTCAGGAGTCCATATAATAATAAATAATAAAAATACAATAAATAAATATAAATATAAATTTGGGGTTTAAGGATTATCTATGCCAATCAACATAGATCCACGACGGCAGATCCATATACTGTCTACACAAAGTCAAGACTCCATAAAAATTAGAAATAATAAATATACAAATATTAATTGGGAAATAACACAATCTATATTTATAACATAAGTAAAAATTATTTATATTTTTGTACCAAAAATTTCACCCTTTTGTATCAGTTGGAAATAAAATATCTACTCATGATTTGTATAATAATGCATATAATTTTATTAATGAATGAAAAAAATTACAATAAAACTTGAAAAATAAAACACATAAGAGTTAAGATTTGTCACAAATTCTCAAATAGAGAGATATATGAAGGAAGCTGAGAGAAAGAGGTGTTGAGCATCCTCTATTTATATAGGATGTTCAGTATCCTCATTCAACCAATTTACATGCAACTTACAAAAGTTGCATACAAATGGCTTACAAAGCAAATGCAACATGAGAAATCGAAAGGTGATTTACCATGTTGTAAAAAATTAAGCATGGTCAATCTTTTTATATCCCATTCGAACTCAAATTTCATGCTTCTTTAGGCTTATAGGGCTTCACAATCTAGATTTCATGTCAATTTTCATGTTGAGCATCCAAAGCAGTATTTTACATACACAAAAAATAAAAATCACATTAGAAATATATAAAACATAAATTTTATTATTATTTCAAAACAGTGTTACGAGGATTAATGAAATTATAATTGTAAAATAATTATAATTTCACACCCACAATCAGCTTATTATTAGTCCCCTAGTAATTTAAGCGAAAAATTATGACAGATTCTTATCCAAGTTAGTAATTGTTTTCTTTCTTTCTAAATCATCAAATAAGCAAATCCTCATATAGTTTTTACTCTTCTTCCATACACACATAAGACAAAGTATCAATCAATTTATTCTGCCCACAATATTCATAGGTCTTATTGAAAAAAATGTAATATTTTTGTCCTAAAGTTATGATAGAATTCACACCTTTTTGGCAATGAAAGTTTATTTATTTATGAAAGTATAGTTTTTTAGTACATCCTCGATCTTTGTAACGAGGTTTGGGTCAGTAACTCCCAAATTAGGACACTGGGTGTTAAGACACCCATACGAACTTAATTGCTCAGATATCATATATCAAAAAGAAAAAATGTTCGATTTCCTTAAGTTTTCTCCTTGACCTATGTAATGAGATTTAGGCCAGTGACTCCCAAACCAGTTGGCATTAGGACACTAAGTGTTAAAACACTTCTACAGACTTAATCGCTAAAGTTATAGAGGCTATGAAATTGAACTTATTAATATTTTTAAAATCAAACTCAAGCTGTACTATTTTACGCAAACAATCAATTCTTGATGAGTTAAGATATTCGGTTACTAAGTAAAAGCTTGCTTATTATTATTATCATTTTTTTAAATAAACTCAAGCTTTACCGTTTTACTCGTACAATTAGTGCTTGATGAGGCATGATGTCCAATTACTAAGTAAAAATTTGGTTAGTTTTTTTTTAATAAAAGAACACAAATTCCACTACCCTTAGGTGCTACCTCCAACAAACTAAAGAAGTGTTTTCACTTACAACCCACGATCATATATTACCATGTACATTGATAATACCTGTGAAATGAGAATATGGAAATCTATTTTAATCAATATTATAGAGAATTCACAAATTTAAATAATTCAAAAAGAAAGAAAAAAATAATTTATTACGAAAAAAACTGAGATGCGTCTTAAGAGTAAAAACTCCTTACACTACCATCTACAAATAATAATTCCACATGGTTAGTCAAATTATTTTTTTGTTAGTTTGTGTGTAGTTTTTTTTTTTTAATAATAACAACACAAAAATACTTTTACACAAAAAATAACAAAAAAAATTATTTTTACACACAAAATAACAACAAAAAAAAAACAAAAACAAAAGTGTTTTTTTACAAAACAACACAAAAAAATTTCTAGTCAACTATCCCCTCCCCCAAATAAATTGAGACATTGTCCCTAATATTTGAATAAGAAGAAGTAGAGTTTAGAAGACATCACCTGGTTAGTATAGAATTGACAATTGAATCTACTACTATTTAAAACAAAAAGAAAGGTTATAGATTAAGATCCAAGATCACTTTATTCTTTTTGACACGATCATTATCTAACCAGTCCAACTTAGAAAGAAATGGGTCTACTCTTGATTTATAGGCTAATAGTTGGTAGATTAATTCATCAACTTTTCTTGCAATAAGAACAATATCTTTTGTTGTTTTCGAAATGAACCCAAGTCTTTTAGAATCTTCAAGAAATACGAAAAGAAAATCGAAAAGTGATCTAAAATTAATAGTTTAATAGGTTTTTGGTGAATGTTCATATTCACCCATGAAGCAACTGTGAAGATTTCTTCCAAAGTGCCCAGCCCACCTGATAAAGCAATAAAAGCGTCAATATAATTAATCATTACAGTAAGTCTTTCAAAGACACCTGAGACAATGTATTCTTCTCCATTTTTTTTTCCAATGAGATTTCCGTCAACTAAAGTTTTTGGGATGATCCCTAAAACTTGACTGCCCTATTCTTGACAACCTTTGAAACGCAACCCATCAATCCAAGATTGCCACCTCCATATACTAAGTGTATGTTTCTTTCCGCCACAACTTTCCCCAATTCTCTTGCGGCCTCAACAAATTCTGGTGTAGTTCCAGAACTAGATCCATAAAATACACATATATTAGTGACTCATCATGATGAAGTTTTCTCCATTTTTTAAGCTCTCTCTTATTTGTATATGTCGAAGAGAGAAATGACGAGCTGTATTTATAGATCCTGAAAAAAGGGTGAATAATAAAGGCACTAGTATTTGTAAAATGGAAATTGTCAAATTAACATAAAAATAGATCGTGAAAGTAAAAAAGGTTAGATACTATCAGAAAAATTAAAGTAAAGAAAATCAAAATAGTAAATTAAATTAAATTAAATTGAAATAATAATTTAAAGTAAAATAAATCAAAATAATAAATTGAAACATTATGTACTTGTAGTTGAGGTTGTGGCTCACATTTTCATCTAGTTTTACGTTTAGTAACGACTTGAATGCCATCTATGGGTCAACGATATGCTTTCATCCAATTATCTCACAAATTGACAAATATTGTCTTTTAAAGTGAGATTCTTGAGACTGTATCATTGTATTTTTTTTTGAAATTGTGTATGCAAATTTTGAATCACTCTATTAACATGTCCACTAGGATGCGTCTCAAGAGTCAATGATATATCATCTAAAGACTTTGAAGGAGTGAAGCGGAGCTTACCGCTATGCCTATGATATCAGCGACCACTATACTGTTGAGCTTGTAGCTCATAGAGAGTATGGATTAGTCTGTGGGGGACTAACAAGAGAATAAAAGAGTTGCCACCCAGTATGAGATACTGAAAATGATTTAAGGCCACACTACACCCTCGCAAGATCCGACCTCAAACTCGTTTGAGTTTGGAATGGTTTCTTACTGATGCCAATATGATATTCACACTTAAAAGATGATCCATATGTCTTATAATGCAGTACGTGCAATGACAATGTATACATCACACATCAGAATCATAATAATCTAAAACAGAATTTAAACATATCATTTATTGGTATAGCTTCATAGAAGCCTGACCGGATATAACCACCATCGGCCGGATATAGATCGTGAAATTATATGTTCGGTTGGACTTGATGGAAGTCTGGCCAGATATGTTATAAAAGAGAGAAATACAGAATCATGCAGATAACAAATAACTAAGAGGTGACGTGCTTAAAACCAGTATCATGCTAAAGTTGTGCATAATAGTAAAATAAAGAGATTATAATGACAATATAAAATATTTAGAACGGATAAAGCAGTAAGAAAATAGACATGTGCATCCATTTTTAAGTGGAACGTGGAGTTGTATCCTAAGTGTAGACCATACTATCATCCATTCATAATCGGCTATAGATTTTACGTCTAGGTTTCCATCATAAGTACGTGGCCGAATGTAACAAGTTTATACGATCGGATTTACTATATAACAAATTTATTTATGGCCGGATATATGTTATGTCCGGTCGAATATACGGCGTCAAGTCAGAATATCAAGATTGATGAGATAAAGACTAGGTTGCCCTCAGGTCATTAACCTTAGTATTTTGGCTCACGAAACACCTCTAGAAAGCTTAGTTGGTTGATGGATCTTTTGATGGAGATGGGAAACTCAGGAATTATGGGGTTGTTGTAGTTCTGTGTTTTAAGTTTATGGGCTTTTGGTATCTCTTGTATTTCTCTGTTTCTTTTTGTTGTCCGTTCTCTAAAAAGTGGCCCTACTATCGATAGTAGCCCTTGTTTTTTATGAAGGGTTCCCCTTTTTATAGTGTTCATTTGGCAGTTTAATAAGGGAAATCTCATATAACAAGGAAAGCTATTGTTATGGAAAGTGGTTTAAGAAGGAAATTATTTAAGAAGAAAATAGGATAATCGTTCTGTAAATCTGGAAAACTGGATGTTTGTCCAGCCTTACATAGATTATGTTAGGTCAGATTTGAGACTTATGTCCAACCAGCTTTGGGATTTATGTCCGACCATATTTGGACATATGTTATTTGTTGGCTGTTCTTTTGAAGACTTTTGGAGTTTTCCTTCTTTTCCATCATTGAACCTTGCAACCATCCCAAAATTTTGAAGTGTGTTCTTATAGGAGGCTCATCATCGGGCCATGTAAAATTACAACGTCTACAGACTTTCCCACTTTAGTAACCTTGTGCAGTGTGTGACAGTGACAAGTCTATCAAAGTCATACATGTATTTTTACTTACCTAGTTCATCGGGCCTTGCCGGACTTACTTGGCTTGGGAGTGGTTATTTTGTTTGTGGATTGATTTTGATGGCATTTTGGTCCATTTGAGATGTTTTGGGTTGACTGGTTCACTTGAGCAGCATTTTGATCCACCAGAGAGTTCTTCTATTAGGATAATGGAATTTCGGTCCATCTGAGATGTTCTTGAGGCACTTATTATCTTGAGCAGCCTTTTGATCTACTCGTGGGTTTTTCTTTTGGTTGATGGCCTTTTATTCCGTCTATTTATGTTTTTTACTGGCGTTTTAGTCCATGTGATGACCTTTTGCTCCATCTGCTTCTTGGAATTTTGATCCGTCTGATGGTGTTTTGATCTGTCTAATGGATTTTTGCTCCATCTGCTTATGTCTTTTTCGTGTGATGACTTTTCGCTCCATATGCTTCTTAGCATTTTGATCCGTATGATGGCTTTTTCCTTTATCTGCCTCTTGGCATTTTGATCCATCTCTTGGGCTTTTCTACCATCTCGTTCTTGGCCTTTTATTCCAACTGATGGGTTTTTCCTCCATTTACTTCTTGGCATTTTGATCCAACTGATGGGCTTTTCCTCCATTTGCTTCTTGGAATTTTTATCCAATTGATAAGCTTTCTTCCATTTACTCTTTGGCATTTTAATTCCTTTGCTTCTCGGTATTTTGATCCGTTCTGATAGGTTTTTTTCCCATATACTTCTTCTTTTGGCCGTCCTCGCCCCCAGTATTCTTTTTTGGATGGGCCTCGCCCACAATATTCTTCTTTTGGATGGCCTTGCCGCCAGTATTCCTCTTTGATTTTGGAGACTCCATGTCTTAGTCTCTATTACCGCATGACACGATTCTCGAGAGTTCTTCTTCTCTACTTGCTTTGTATCAGTTTCCTAAAAAAGAAATATTATATATATGTATTCATGTATACATGTGTGCAAATGATCTCTATTTGCAAGCCCATTCTTCGTCTTGAGAGAACGTACGAGTCTTGGTGCCATTCTAGGAGATATCTTTTGTGGCTTTTAGGGGAAAATCCGGGTAAACACAGCGGAACGTAGAAAATCACAATTTTCCGATTTCAATAATTTTTCTTGGGCAATTTGTAACAGCCCAGTTTTCGTGGTACAATTATGAAATTTATTTGTATAATCTGTGACATCTTTAAGCATTCAAACTTGCATCATTGGCATGATATTACTTATATAAATTATTTTAGAAACACGAAGTGAAAAGTTTTCAGTTTCGTTGTGCATTTAAATTTTAACGTGATCCGTACAACCTTTGGTATTTTAACCGTAATATTTTCATACGATGTCCGATTTTAGTGGACTTTATATAATCGGAAAGCTTAGCCCAAGTCCTACAACGTTTATGTTAAACAAGTCCCAAAATTCAGGCCCGAAATATGTGGAAAACTCAGCTCAAATTGCAGATGAATCGTGATTTCAAGGACTGGTTTGATTTTTGACATATGGCATTGGAAATTCTGTAGATGAATGTAAATCAAAAATAAGTGGAGTGTTCACTCTTTCCTTAAGAACTTATTAGCACCGTCTCGGTGGATTACGGATCTTGTAGTTAACGTTCTCTCAGGATTCTTAGTTACTTCTTGGTTACTTCTTGATTAAGGGGCACTCCTTTAAATCATGAATACAAACTTAAAAATGGTGGAAACTGCCTGAACCGTAAATTTTTTCTCTTTATGCCTATGTTTTATTTAATTTATTGATAATCAAATTAATAGCCTAAGGAGTCTATTTATAGAGATGGATGGTTGCCATTAAATAGGTACATTTAGGTTTAAGGATGCAATTCTTTAAAGGGTTACAACTTTTCAATGTATCATTTGAACTCAAAAGGTTATATCATTTTACGCTAAGGGACATATCCCTTCAATTTGTGTCTTTTCTAAATGCCATATATTAAAGTACATGTCTTTTAAAAAGACACCATATAAATATACCTATTATTTAAAAAATTTCCTATAATTTATTTTCCGTTTTATCACGGGTTTGAACTCAGGAAAACCTTTTTATGGAAAAAATATGCTTAAGGTGGTATACAGTAATAAGATTTTTTTTTTTTTTTCCAAACCTTGGAAACAACCTCTATATGAAAAACAAGATACTCTACTTATAGTGGGAGTTTAATGCACTGGATATAATTTTTTATTTTGTTATTTGAAGAAAATTGTTTTTATTGTTTATTTAAACATGATATTCTGTTGACATGGGAAGTACTAAAGTAGATAATCAATCTAGTGATTGGATGAAGGTTAAGAATACTTTTGACTAAAAGAAGGATCCACCCAAAGGCTAAAAGCACTTATATAGAAAAAGTACTTGTAACGTGATTTCCTGAGGAAGAAATAACAAGGAGGTAAACGTAACTGTAAAAAATATTTGGTTCTGTGTATTTTTGTAGCTAATCGCTACATTTGGGACACTGCGACTTTTGTAATTCTAATTTTGGCAATAGATTTTTCAAACAGGAGTTTTTCTTTCTCACTAGGCAAAAAATAATTGTACCAAAATTATCAAGCTCCTTCCTCATTACATTATCGTAGAAACGATGTTCCGAGTAAGTTAAATACTGCTTTTATTTGCAACTAATTGCAATAGTCTTAAGTTGGGACATGATAACGATTTTGTATAACATACTAGTGCATGTATCGTATAAGTAATATATAAAGATATCGATCCAGCAAAAAATATTATTAATGTCAAATATCAAAGTTTTATAAACCTTAACCTTATTTAAATTTGCCATTATGAAAGGCAAGAGTAATTAACTAAGTAAATTAAAGTAAATGAAAGCAAACTTAAACTGGCGAAAGTAGAAAGATAAGAACATAATATCACAATTTCTCCACAATATTTCCTTACATCGTTCTTATTTTGTAATAATTTTCCAACTATAATAAATTATTAACCTAGAATACGAAGTTGTCTACAAGCATCTTCTAATAGTCAAGTAAAAAGGCCTAACTTAGTTCAATTACTTATATTTTTATGATAATTAATTTATGTCAAACTCATCACGATCAAGTTCTAATTATGGTTATACATGTCATATAGGTATATTCCTATTATTCACAAAAAAAATCGATTATATAAATATGATCATGCGTTATAATTTTGTAAGGCTAAACCAAAATTTCATTTTCCAAGTTTGTTATGGTTTATCACAACTATTCTATTATTGACCAAGCAATATAAAAATTAAGTAAAAAGAATGATAAACAATCTACATAGAAGGTCACAAATCAATCATAAAAGAGATTCAATTAATCAAAATTTCATATTGGGTTTCATTGCAATCCTAGAACAAGATCTAGTTCATGATGAAGAAGATAAACAACAACATCATGTTCAATATAAGAACTACAAAGAACTAATAAAGACGAGATAAAGAAAATAAATCATAAAGGTTGTCAATCTTCAATCTCCAAGTTCTTCAATCTTCTCTTTTTTATTCTTATTTTGATCATCTTGTTTTTTATTGTTCTTGAATAGTTGATGTATTTAGAGAGTGTTTTGGCATCAAAAGTCCCAAAAATGTATGTGAAGTATTCGTAAACCTTCATGTTATATAGACATCATAAAAACCAAGTTTCATATTCAATTTTGGCATTATCGTATTAATGGCACACCACAAAGGTCTTGGTGTTGCTCCATAGAACGTTTCTAAGTCACTGAAATGATTTTTAACTACTTAATATTGTGCCATAAGCTTGTGTGTATTGTGACACTGGGTGACAGTGCATAATCATCAAATTTAGTCTTTGATATAAACAATAAAGCTTTAATTATTTAGCCTTCTTCCTAGTGCAACTTGAATCACCAATATTGGACATCGTATGAGAAAGTTATTGTTTAAATTCTGAAGGCTATACAATTTATGAATTCACTAGTATAAATCAAAAAATTTGGATTTTCACTCATTTTTACTCAATTCATCATAATAAAACAATGAATATTAGTGCATTTAAAATATTTAAGAACATAAAATATAGGGAAATCAATGGTAAATACACTTGAAGAGTATATATTATAGGTACTCATCACACCTCCAAACTTGAATTATTTCTTGTCCCCATGCAATAGCCAAATGAAAATAACAAAATAAACAACAACTAAACAAACGAAACCACTTTCATTAGGATCACGATTGCATTTAGCGTATGCAACAAGCCTTTAAACTCTTAGGTGTCACTGTCCGTAGTGGACGAGTTATAATCTCATAATGACTTACAATGATGACACCCACAAACATATTCTAAAACTATTAAATAAATAAACAAACATAATCTCGTAATATTTTCATAATAATGCCTCAATGATCTGTAATGACCGAAATTTTACATAATAGTTTAACTAAAATAACGATAACTAGAATGAGAAAATTCTGAATCATAAAGCAGTAAGGACGATTGAAGAACGAGATAGGCATAGACTGGCGTAATGGGTTCTATATAAATTGGACTAATATGAGAGGTTTATTTTGAAAACAAGATTATTTTACGGACCTAATATAGAGAGGTGGAGAAGCTGGAATCTTACGAGCCTGAGGGCCCAAATGCCAGAAGTACACCAGCGCACCTAGGTACCAGAGTCGCCGGTTAGTACCTAGAAGAAGCAAACACGGTCCATTCTTCTAGAATGAAGAATGAGTGGACTCTGATAGGTCATTGATGGGGTCTTATACCAAGCCGTATCAATCTGAAAGAACCGAGATATAGTTAGCCAAAGACAGAAAATATGAATCATGAAAAGGAAATAAATGAAAAGACTCACCATACTCTTAGAGAGCATGTTTAGGTGAGCCATGTGTACACTTAAATCATTGGCTCCGAAAATCCCACTATGGACTCATCCCAGCGGGATAAATGGGGGAACACCACTCCAACAGGTAAATAAGAAAAGGCTAGGCCAGCAAGCTGAACTCATATGCCCAAACCTATGACAACAGAAAAATCGGAGTAAGTCATCAATCACGTGGGAAAAAATAAGCTTGATAAAGGGCACGTACATCCACCAAGAACCCATAGCCCTGAACATATGAGCCACCATGGAAACGCCGATACAGCCCCTAGTATATCACTGCCAGAGCAGGGGAACCCCAATCCCACTCCCACACAGTGTCCAGATCGCGGAATAATAGCAAGAGACACAAGTCCGCCGAGCTGGCAGTATCAAAAAAATGGGTACAGCCGAACATGTACAAAAGGAAAGATCACACCAATTGATCTATCCCCTCCTTCTTGGTAGGTGATGAGTGGTAATTATATCACTATTTCCCACTCATTTGACCTAGTATTTTGTATAGTGTCTTGAGTTTTGTGAATATTTTGATGTGTTTTGTGTTATTTTGTAGATAAATAAAGTTTCAGGACTCTCTGGAGGTGATTTGGGCCCAAACAGTGAAAATTGGACAAAAGGGCATTTTCATCATTTTGCGCATCGCGACGCGCATGCCCTTGGCGTCGCGACGCCTAACATGCACCAAGAGCTGCTAACGTGCGCCCGGTCCACAAGTCAGAATCAAAGAAGTTTGACTTTGCTAACTGTAGGACACAGAACTTGATGACGCTGTTGTAGGCTCGCGGCCTAGGTGGGAGTACAGAATAGTCCGCGGGGGAACTAAACCGGAGATATAACATGGAGTCGCCGCCCAGTGTGAACTGGGACAAAGATTTAAGGCTGCACTCACCCCTCGCAAGGGAGACCTCAAACCGTTGGGTTCGGAATGGTCCCTTACTTATGTCACTTGTGATGATATGATTTGTGTAATAAACTAACCGAATCTACTCAACATTCATGCTCAAGGGTAATCTACGCCTAAGTCTTCATGCATAATAATAACAATGATAACCTATATCTAAGTTCGCATACTTCAAAGTAAGTTGCCATAGCGGCAAACACGCAATAACATACAATCATCACACAAGCATGCTCAATTATCTAATGCAGAAAATAAATAAGAATCTAAGTATAAATATAAATTAAATCCCTAATGTGAAAACAACCTAATCATGCATAAAGAAATAACTTTCTATCGACTAAATAATGCTTAAGATAAATAACATGCTAACAACCTAATCATGCTTTAATAACCAATAAATAACCTACGAACTACAACATGCTCAAACACAAGTTTGGATGAGACGAAATATGTGTCTCTTAAGTGGTACGTGGCGTTGTATCCCGAGTGCAAACCGCACTACCGTCCATTCGGATTCGGCCACGGAATTTACGTCCGGTTTTCCATCCTATATACCATAAAAGGGAACACATATTCCGCTCATCCAACAATCACATCATGCCTCAAACGACTCTCATGCGATAATATTTCTAAAATAAATAAAATAAACGAAAGATAATAAATAAAAGGGTGCCCTCAGGTCTAACCTCTTTTGTCGTCTCAAGAAATGGTGTTACACGTCCGTTGGAAGGGTGAATGATCCGCAACTCTTTTGGTTCACCAACTCAACGTCTTTCCTCGCTTTTTCGCTGTTCGGGCTGCTTTTTTTACTCCATTTCGCTGCTGTTTTGCTGCTATTTTTCAGGCCACTGTTTTGGTTATTGTTGGACAATTATGACCCATAGCGTCACTATTTGTACAGATCATGGTGTTGTTGTACAAATTAACTATGTGACAAGGAGATTGCACTCTTATCATTTGTGATTAGATCACCTAGACGTATAAATGATAGGAGGTCCTTATGATTAGTTCCTGGATTGAGATGATATGAGACAGTATCAGTCCACGAAGGATTAATCAATAAATATCCCTAGTCGTAGTATTATCGAGACTGGACATCGATAATGTGGAATAGAATAGTATTACACTTGTGCGTGTTATGTGAGATCATAACGGCATAGTTCTCATATATTTGGGTATAGGATACTCATGCAAGTGTAATAGGAGGTTGTGTTTTACCAATGGTACGGAAAATAGCTTCGCTCTGGATAGACCCCTCGGAATTCCATTGGTAGTATGACTATGTGTCTATGGAAGTCCGAAATCAGGGTAGGTGTATTTGGTCTTAACCTGAGACTTGCACCGCTAATACTTGCGACAATTGGTATGCTTTAGTTTTGGTCGTCCAGGGCTTTAACCGGTTCTGTGTACGCCTCTGCTAGGTATATTGAGAATCGTAGTGTATTGGGTGTGATGTCAAGACGGAAGTATCACTCCAGTCATAGTGGAGATGATGTCACGTAGGATACGGTACTAGTGCTCTTAAGTACTGCAGTCATCGGGATATTATGACTAGGTCGTGTATATCCGATAATAGAGACTAGTTACCAGACATCCGACATGTGCTTCGTACGGGGCAGACACATTCCAGCCCTAGGCCTAGCACGTGACAATCTGATACTGGATCGCAATACGCAATACTACGTATACTACGCCTGACATAGATTATATATTCCAGTAAGAATATTTCTGGAGAATTGGGTAGGCATGGTGCTTTGCTAGAAGCCAACCATGTCTTGGAAATCGGTAAGCACGTGGTACGAGGTACGCACATATTCGGATAATCCGATGACCGTTTTTACTGCCAACATATCCATGGATCTCTTGGGTCGCTTCCCAAAGATTCACCGATGACATTTGATTTAAATTAGAATTAATCTGGGATTAATTAATAGAGAAAATTAATCTGGGATTAATTGAGGTATTATTTAATTTGGGATTAAATGTGTTCGGAAGAGAGAGAACTCGATTAATTTGGAATTAATCGGTAAATTAAATTTAATAGTTAAATTTGATTTTTCTATTTAATTTATTCGTATGGGCCAAAATTAATATATATCAGATATATTAATATGAATTGGATTTCATTACGAAATTAAAGTTGGACTTTAATACGAACGAACGAATTAATTTAGAATTAATTCGTAGACGACGTTCGTAATATATTTGAGAGGAATCATTATTTAATTAAATTAGATTTAATTATTTAGCGACGAAAGTTTGTTTAATTGGATTAAACGGAACCGAGCCACGGCAAATGTTCGTAGAGATATTTGAATTTTGAATTCAAATATGGGGCCCACTTTAATGTGGTAGTTGGGAGGGTAGTTGGCATTTATGCCAAAACCACTTACTTTCCAACCACTTGGTTTAGGTGAAACCAAATTACCCCAACTACATGGTTTTGGGTAAAAGGGTAAAACCCTTTAACAAAACCAAAAAGCCTTCTCTCTCTCTTCACTCTTCAACACTTGTGTAATACAACACTTGGAACAAAAATACAAACCCTAATACACATGATATGGGCGTGAATCTCATCTCATTTCTCTCTTTGATTTTGTTGCAAAATCAACAAAGCTAGCACTTCATGGAATCAACTAAGGTGATAGGGAAACAACTTCAAAAGCTTGGAATCAACAAAGGAAGGATC
>SKCR01053433.1:0-45604 GCA_019454045.1 Zanthoxylum bungeanum | reverse complement strand
AGCCTTAACATGCCTTGGTTACACCCTTTCAACCCACGGTAAACACGGTAACTAAAGCACAAATCATACACATCACAAGACAAGATTTCGAGGCCAATTTCTTAATATCCCCAGTGGAGTCGCCAGTCTGTAGACAACAGAATCTGGACGACGCTGTTCTAGGCTCGCGGCCTAGTTGGGAAGTATGAAATAACATGGAGTCGCCACCCGGTGTGAACCGGGACAAAGATTTAAGGCCGCACTCACCCCCCGCAAGGGAATACCTCAAACCGTTGGGTTCGGAATGGTCCCTTACTTATGTCATTGTGATGATATAATTTGTGCAATAAACTAACCGAATCTATCATCATTCATGCTTAAGGGTACTTAGATCTAAAATGCTTTTATCCAATAATTCCACGCAATGTAACACAACAATCATATTGAACCATTAAATCAACATGTATAAATCATTACCCCAACGCATCATAAACTAAGAACATAACATGCATAATGAACAACCTAAACATGCTTTAACAAATGAATAACAAACTAAATTAAACCATGCTTTTTAAATAATACTATAACCTCTACCAGTAAAGACTATAATACAACATTAGGATGAGACGAGATGCGTGCATCTTAATGTATGTGGCATTGTATCCCGAGTGCAGACCCTACTACGGTCCATTCGGAGTCGGCTATGGAATTACGTCTGGGTTTGGTGTGTTTTAAAACAGAGGTCCAACAGCGAACCCGAAGCGAAACAAGCGAGTTAAATCTGACAAAATTCTAATTTCCAACTTTACCCTTCTGTTGGTTTATTCTAAGGTCCCAAGATCAAACAAGACATGAAATATGTGTGAACACATCAACGGAGGTAGCGGAATACTCACATTGATCGGTAGAGTCGATTTGAAGACAAATGAACCCAAAAAACGCACTGCCATGTAAGCCTACTGCATGCAGTCCACTGCCTACAAAAAACAGAAAATTAAGTGAAGAAACGGAGCTCCTAGCTTCGTCGGATGGATCCCGTCTCATGGTCGAACCTCCCTACCACCTTCGCAAGACTTGTAAGTGTGCTAGCACTTGATTTCTCACCATGAGAAACCACTTTGCTTCCCTTTAGCTCACGCCCAAACTAGTTCCAAACCAGTGAACACTTTGCTCAAATGGGGTGAGAGAGGAGAGAAAATTTGAGAGAGAAGAAGTTGTGTTATGTTTATTAAAATGATTTACCAAAACTCAATTATATTTATGCCATAATTTATTAAATTAATAATAAATTTATGACACAACACATGCAATGGCTTAGAGTGTCAAACACTCAAACTCCATGCAATAACATTGAGTGCCATTCACACTATCAACATGCAATGCATTATCAATAAAATAATACATACAATGACATGTGTCCTGTGGGCCCCACACGTTTCCAAATGAAAGTGGGGCCCACGTGCACTCACGCGTCGGGTTCGATATTTCCGAAATACCGAGCTAACGTCGCGACGGTTAATTCAATCGAATTTAAATAAATAATTGCGCCTGGCGAAATTATTATTTACGTCGCTAACGAATTAATTCTAAATTAACTCGTTTGCCCGAATTAAAATCTGATTTTAATTCCGCGTCGAAATCTAATTTCGTCTAATATATCGAATATATTAATACATCGATTAATTCCGAATTAATCGTTCTCTCTCTTTAGACGACATTTTATCCCGGATAAAATATCTCCGTTATTAATCTAGATTAATTTTTCTCTCTCTTCTATATAATCCCAGATTATTCAAGAGTGCGAGTTGTGCGTCATCGGTGGATTATCGGGAAGCGACCCATGAGATCCCCGGATAATCTGGCAGTAAATACGGTCGTCGGAGTATCCGAATCACGTACGTACCAAGTACTACGTTCTACCGATTTACGAGACAAGGTCGACTCCTAGCAAAGCACCAAGTCTACCCAATTCTCCGGATATATCCATTTAAGAATATTAAGATCTGTATCAAGCGTAGTATACAATTGTATTGTGCATATCGGCCCAGTATCGGATAATCACGTGCTAGGGCTGGGCTGGATAAGTGTCTTTGCCCCGTCCGAAACCATATCGGATGTCTGGTAACTAGTCTCTATAATCGGATATTCATGACCTGGCCATAATATCACGATTGGATGCGCATCACTTTAAGAGCACTAATACCGTATCCTGCGTGACATCATCTCCATTACGACTGGAGTGACACTTCCGTCTTGACATCACATCCAATACACTACGATTCTCTGATAAACCCAGAGAAGAGTGAACACAGAACCAGTTAAGATCCCCCAACCACCAAAACCCAAGTTTACCGATTGTCGTAAGTATTAGCGATGCAAGTCTCAGGTTAAGACTATACACCACCTACCTTGATTTCGGCCTCCCATAGACACCTAGTCATAATACCAATGGGATTCCGAAGGGTCTATCCAGAGCGAAGCTGTTTCCCGTACCATCGTTGAAACACGACCTCCTATCGCACTTGCACAAGTATCCAATACTTATATATATGAGAACTATGCCGTTGTGCCCTCACAACGCGCACAAGTGCAATACTAGTCTATTCCGCATTATCGATGTCCAGTCTCGATAATACTACGACTAGGGATTTTTAATGATTAAACCTTTGGGGACTGATACTGTCTCATATCATTCTCAGTCCAGGAACTAATCATAGGGACCTCTCTTCATTTATATATCTATGGTGATCTAATCACAAACGATGAAGAGTGCAATTTCCTTATTACATAGTTAATTTGCTACAACACAACACAATGATCTGTGCAAATAGTGACGCTATGGGTCATATTATCCAACAATCTCCCACTTGGCACGTAGCGAGTCACTCAAGTGTCCTACACTCGAACTATGTACAATTCGCTCAAATTGCTGAGGAAAGGTTTTCGTCAGCGGATTTGCTAATTTATCGTCTGACGCGATTTACACGATCATCACATCGCCACGATGTATGATCCGAACGAATCAGATGATACAGAAGTATATATCTGGATCGTCGATGAGACCTTTAATTCCTTAGCCTATGCTGACGCCTAGCTCAGTGCTGCTAACAGAACTTTATCTAATCTTATTAGATTTATTTTCTACCCAGATGGTCTTCTATTGCTGCCTCAGCTGCAGCAATGATCCGCATTTGTTGTTTATTCGGCAACAGTTATCTTGCTAGGAAGATTTCCAGCTCACTGTCCCTGTTATTCAAACTTTATAGTACCGCAGTATACCTCGTAGTTGGAAATCTGCGCATGAGTGATCCCAGTCACTTCAGTTCTCCATCTCCATAGTTTAAGACAACATCTTTTAGTTCTCTCAGATACTAACAGATGTTCTTTAATCTTCAATCCAGTGACTGTCACTTGGATTGACCCGATTGTGACTATATGCTCGAAGCGTATGAGACACCAATACAAGTACATTTTAAATGTACAATTTTCCCAGATAGTGTTAACACTCCAAAATCTATCCCCATAGATCTTTCCCCTGAATAAAGGTTGTTACTCCCCAGAATTCTACGGAGAATTTCTATTGAAAGAATATCTATGAAAGCCAAGCTTTCACCAATTGCTTTATGGAATTTCACTGTCAGTGCGCTCTCCCACTAACTCCTTATATACACAAGAATTATTCGTTTTGAGTCAATCATAAACCATTATGATTATTTCAAAACGACAGTTCAAGAACCTTATGCTTGCATCAATCCAAACATGGATCGAATACCCGCAAACCTGGTTTGTCGGTTATATAAAATCGTCAGGATGTTGAAATATCCTCCAAAAGGTTTCCTTTTCAGGAAAGTGATTTTGATCTGTAACTGACAAATTTCATAAATGAAATATACAGTTATCAACAAGCATCTTCAAAATGGATTTACTATGCAACAGGTAAAAGGTTGAACCGTTATTAACACAATGTTGATAACGATACCTTTCCGTCAAAACCTTAGGTTTGCACGTTGGTATGTTGCCTCCATGTTATGTCTTCCTTGAAGACGTTTAATGTACCATAGGCACAACGCCTTGTGGTACAAAACCTAGTATCCAAACATAGTTGTTATACATGGAATCCATTCGGACTCATGGCACTTTGCCATAACAGGGAGTCGATACCTTGTATCACTTCCTCATAACGTAGTCGGATGGTACACCACCATAAGATTGACATCTTTATGAGGTTAGATCAGAAACCCATACCCTAGGTTGTTTTCTGACTCTATCCGATCTACTAGTTTCTTGTGTATTGAAGATTAATGGTATAGTTTCATCATAGATGAAACTGTTTGTGTTCCATTACGGACTTCGTGCCTAGATCAGTATTACTCCGATTTTCATCGAGTATCACTATCCTCCCACTGACCACTGCATATCTGTATTCCTCTCAGGAAAACCGCATGGTGAGCAACAATTATATTGTTCTCATGTGGGATTTACAAGTACTATATTTAGGTTTCCCTTAAGATAACCTATATTGGCACTTTATCCAATTTGGGTCCTTAGTTTGGTATCGTCCAAACGCTATGCCTGGCATACCCAAATTATTCAGGAATGAGAAACCCTGTTTCTCCCTTTTCATATCCTATATGATATATGTCAAAGAGATTTATATGGAACCTTATTCTAATAAGTTTTGCACTGTTAATACATATCCTGTTGAAGGAAACAGTAGCTCAGAGCGACTCGTGATAAACTTATCATGTCCAACAAAAAATTCGGTTTTTGATTCGGACACACCGTCTAACTGGACGTGTCTCGGGAGGAGTCCTCATATGAAAGAATACCGTACTCTTTCATTTACATATGAAACTTACTGCTTAAGTATTTTCCATTACGGTTTTACCGTGGCGGAATAATACTATAGCCGATCGTTTGTCACTCTCGTGTCGAAACTCTAAAGTTTCGATCTGTGTTCTTCAAAAGAAACACATAACCGCAACGTGATGTCACATCCGTTAAGGTCACAAAATATTCATGTTCACATCTAGCCTAGCTAGATATGGGCCCACTTACTTCACCATGAATAGGGCTAACAGATCGGTGGCCCTTTTACTATTACCAAGTAGTAAATAGTATTTTAGGTTTTTACCTAATAAACTAGATTCGCAGACCTTTATTTGAATAGTCAAATCAGTCCTAGTACCGACTCTATAAAAGTGTGGATATACGAGTCTTGTTTAATTGTGTCCTAGACAACAATGCCACAAATAAGTCTCCATTGATCAAATCAATTTGAGCTATTTATTTGTCATTTTATATGTTTGAGATTTTATTTATATTCAAAATATAAATTCTGTTATTTACATCAATGTATTTATTCAGTATCATCTTTTATATATTAAACACTTTAGTGTTCTAGAATATAAAGGTTTTATCCGCAATGGTAAACACTGATATAGAGATATATGACTCTAGATAAACTAGTTACATTATGACAGTTCCTAATTTAAATACATACCAAAAGGGTAGTTTCTAAACTTAGGTATCTACGGTCGAAACAGCGACTTTCGTCCCGTTTTCGATTCGCAGAGAAATCTCGCTTGAAGCCAGTATCCAGCTCACAGCGGATTCTGAACGTCAATACATATATTTTATGTACCACACTAAGTATTTAAAATCCAATTTTAATACTACTAGTGAACATAACTTGACAAATATTTTAAAGTTAGAGCCTCGCCCTTTCTTTAATTCCTTCGTGTCTTCCATATCCAAATGGTAGTCACTTTGGGATATGTCAATTACCTTTTCAATATTCACAAACCTTTGGCCAAGCCTTGGGTTTTAGAATATCGAAATGATGTGCACCTTGTGCAACATGCCCAATTGCAAACTTTGACTTTTTCTCCACTAGAATATTCAATTATTCTCAAAGAAATTATTAATTGCAACTTTAATACTTTTTAAATCTAAAGATAGATTTATTAAAGTATATTAATTAAGCACTAAAGTCATCATCACATAAATCTTCCAAAGACTTTATGCTCTACTATTTGCTTAATATGGGCTTAGTAATAATAAGTTATTTTATCAAATAAATTAACCTATTATTAATTCCCAATAGAAAATTAAATCATTTAAAACATTAATCCCATGATTATATATTTTAAATATTCAACCTTTCAATTCTTTACTTGATTTTAATAGTCCAACTATTTAATCAAATTATTAAGGTACTATTTATTATAATGATTACAATAATCCAATTATTTAATCAACTATAATTTTAATATTGATTACTATAATCCCATTATAAAATCAACTATCATTTAATTCAATTATATTGATTACTAAATCCAATTACAAAATCAACTATATATTTTAAATGATTACTATAATCCCATTATAAAATCAACTATCATTTAATTCATTATATTGATTACTATAATCCAATTACAAAATCAAACTATATATTGAATGAGTTTGTATATAGTCCAACTATATATATCTTTAAAACAACATAAAATATTAGTCCACTAATACTTTTAATAAATATGACGAGGTAAAATAAAATGAGCGTGTTTAGCGAGTATTCGAACGAATGTTGCAAATTCAATACTTGCCTCCCACTATTTTTTCGTCGAGCCTCTAACCCTCTGTCGAGTACTCGGGAAACCGTGTTTCCTAGTGGGGCTAGGATCCCGTTAAATATCACACAATCTTGACTTTGGGCAACAAATTGTATGATAATTAACTAGGTAGATCTCTAAGATCAATTGGATCTCATCCAATTCCTAGATCCGGTTAGGTGGACAATCCAAGTCTAAACATATATCTTATATATGCCTATATATCCAATATATATACCCTAACCTTTTTCCTCTGAATCAACTAGGCCTTGGCTTTGGCACAACAAACCTGATGATCCCAGTCAAGCGCGGACCCATGACCATGAGGCTTCGTAATCAATGTCAATGGACAAGAAGTGGTCTTGACTTGCCAACCAAACCAAACTTGGACACGCCACCGATATAGAACAAAGCCTCGTGATTAAAACACATCTTTGATGGACAAGGGCTGACTTTGGCCAACAACCCCTGCCAATCTCGGATCTTGAGTAAGAATCACTCAATGGAAGGAAAACGCATGATATTTAATGAGGGTTTTTCGCGTGCAAATTGGCTACAATTTAATTATCTTGTTAAGGTCTCATCATCATACACCCTTAAAACAGCATTCTAAATACATAATAAAGCGAGTATGAAAATAAATAATAATGATATGCGGATGGATACTTAACACATTGATCCTAGATCAAAATCTCTCCTTTCTCACTCAAGCTAGCACTTGTACTACTTCTACCCGTTACACTACACTTCTAAAGAAAACTCATAACATAGAGGGGAATAGGTGAGAAGAGAATACAAAGAGAAAGAAGGTGATAAGGCTGGACACGCAGGTCCAATTAATAAATCGAATTTATTACAACAATTTCTAAAAATTGCCCACCCGACTAATATCCATCCGATATACATTATTCATTCAACACAACCAACCAAGTCTCACACACATAAGCATGCTATCAATCAATCAATCAAATTAATTAATCTGATAATTAAGTGATCATCCAATGTTCAAACAACGATTTGATTTTGTTCGAGTCAAACTCGTTTTGCGAATAAGTACTTAAAGTACGAATCATGAATTAAATTAAACTACATCATTAAATTCTAATTTAACATGTATTTAATACTAATTCACTATTCAATTCAAAATTAAATATTACACTTTTATTAATAAACCTTTACGATTTAAATTCCAAATCTAATCGTAACGCGTCTCAAAGACCGATTAACGTCCAACGTCAATTCAATTAAAGTCCAATGGGCTTTTGATTGATTTCTTAAGGCGTGGACTTTTGGTCAACTCGGGTCAAACCGAAACCAAAGTCCAATCCGGGATTTACCCCATAAGCCCATAAATCAATCTTGGCCCATTAGGCCCAATTGAACATAAAAGGTTCATTAGCCGCAATTGGGCTTTATGGTTAAGGTTTTGGCACCAATGGATCCAATCCACTGGCCTAAACCAAACTTGATAAATCAAGCCCAATAGGCCCAATTACAATTTTAAATTCTAATTTCCCAAAATTAGGCCCAATTAATTAAATCCAAAAATCAATTTTCACAATTTAATTACCAAAAGTGCATTATATGATTAATCAACTAAATCAACATTTTAAAAACACCAAATTAGTCTTATTAATCATATTCAATTCATTATCACATGTCAAACACACATAATGAAAAATCAAATCCATTTACATGCTTCAATGCTCTCGGCCAGGAAGGGATTTTTGTCCGATTTGGTTTCGATCAATCGAACCTACAATCGACATCAAATCACCATCCGATTGATTTTTTTCATACACATCCAATGTCACAAAACCAAAAACACCAAGACATTAGGGCATTATAGATTCGGCCAACATAAGGAATTTAGGGTTTTTGTTCAATTTAAAAATTAAATCCAATTCAATCTTAAATTAACATCATCCTTTATCATATAACTCATCCAATGAATTAAAATGAAAAAATTCCAAGTTTCCAAACACATCACACATTCGGCCAACACTTCCAATTTGGGCAAAATTGATCCAATCACATTTGTTGAAATTGATCAAATCAATCTTAATTAAAGATCATTTAAACATGCTCAATTAATCAATTTAACCAAATCATGCTTAAAATCAAAATAAATACCCAATATTGGTCACCTATTCGGCCAAGATGCAAAATTGGGGAAAATAATCCAAATCATTTTTCATCAATTAGTCCAACCAAAATGAATTTAAACATGTTATAAACATACTCAAACATTCAATTCATTCAAATCATGCTCAAAACAAGTTTACCCAAATTTTAAACCCTACAAATTCATGCTTGCAACATTAGCTCTGATGCCATTGTTAGTTTATTCTAAGGTCCCAAGATCAAACAAGACATGAAATTATGTGTGAACACATCAACGGAGGTAGCGGAATACTCACATTGATCGGTATAGAGTCGATTTGAGACAAATGAACCCAAAAAACGCACTGCCATGTAAGCCTACTGCATGCAGTCCACTGCCTACAAAAACAGAAAATTAAGTGAAGAAACGGAGCTCCTAGCTTCGTCGGATGGATCCCGTCTCATGGTCGAACCTCCCTACCACCTTCGCAAGACTTGTAAGGTGCTAGCACTTGATTCTCACCATGAGAAACCCTCTTGCTTCCCTTTAGCTCACGCCCAAATAGTTCCAAACCAGTGAACACTTTGCTCAAATGGGCGTGAGAGAGGAGAGAAAATTTGAGAGAGAGAAGGTTGTGTTATGTTTATTAAAATGATTTACCAAAAATCATTTATATTTATGCCATAATTTATTAAATTAATAATAAATTTATGACACAACACATGCAATGGCTTAGAGTGTCCAAACACTCAAACTCCATGCAATAACATTGAGTGCATTCTACACTATCAACATGCAATGCATTATCAATAAAAATAATACATACAATGACATGTGTCATGTGGGCCCCACACGTTTCCAAATGAAAGTGGGCCCACGTGCACTCACGCGTTCGGGTTCGATATTTCCGAAATACCGAGCTAACGTCGCGACATTAATTCAATCGAATTTAAATAAAATTGCGTCTGGCGAAATTATTATTTACGTCGCTAACGAATTAATTCTAAATTAACTCATTTGCCCGAATTAAAATCTGATTTTAATTCCGCGTCGAAATCTAATTTCGTCTAATATATCGAATATATTAATACATCGATTAATTCCGAATTAATCGTTCTCTCTCTTTAGACGACATTTTATCCGAATAAAATATCTCGTTATTAATCCTAGATTAATTTTTCTCTCTTTCTATATAATCCCAGATTATTCAAGAGTGCGAGTTGTGCGTCATCGGTGGATTATCGGGAAGCGACCCATGAGATCCCCGGATAATCTGGCAGTAACTACGGTCGTCGGAGTATCCGAATCACGTACGTACCAAGTACTACGTTCTACCGATTTACGAGACAAGGTCGACTCCTAGCAAAGCACCAAGTCTACCCAATTCTCCGGACATATCCATTTAAGAATATTAAGATCTGTATCAAGCGTAGTATACAATTGTATTGTGCATATCGGCCCAGTATCGGATAATCACGTGCTAGGGCTGGGGCTGGATAAGTGTCTGCCCCGTCCGAAACACATATCGGATGTCTGGTAACTAGTCTCTATAATCGGATATTCATGACCTGGCCATAATATCACGATTGGATGCGCATCACTTTAAGAGCACTAATACCGTATCCTGCGTGACATCATCTCCATTACGACTGGAGTGACACTTCCGTCTTGACATCACATCCAATACACTACGATTCTCTGATAAACCCAGAAGAGGTGAACACAGAACCAGTTAAGATCCCAACCACCAAAACCAAAGTTTACCGATTGTCGTAAGTATTAGCGATGCAAGTCTCAGGTTAAGACTATACACACCTACCTTGATTTCGGCCTCCCATAGACACCTAGTCATAATACCAATGGGATTCCGAAGGGTCTATCCAGAGCGAAGCTGTTTCCCGTACCATCGTTGAAACACGACCTCCTATCGCACTTGCACAAGTATCCAATACTTATATATATGAGAACTATGCCGTTGTGCCCTCACAACGCGCACAAGTGCAATACTAGTCTATTCCGCATTATCGATGTCCAGTCTCGATAATACTACGACTAGGGATTTTTAATGATTAAACCTTTGGGGACTGATACTGTCTCATATCATTCTCAGTCCAGGAACTAATCATAGGGACCTCTCTTCATTTATATATCTATGGTGATCTAATCACAAACGATGAGAGTGCAATTTCCTTATTACATAGTTAATTTGCTACAACAACACAATGATCTGTGCAAATAGTGACGCTATGGGTCATATTATCCAACACTTCCAACGTCCGTTTCTCGCGGCTTTCACAACTAAAGAGGTAGTGTCTCCATACGAGACTCATCATCGGGCTAATATGCAAAAATGCAATGCCTACAGTGCTTGTGTGGTTAATGTGTGCTTGTGTTTCCATGAATACAATATGCCAATGAAGTTGTATGTTCGTTGCTACTTTGATGTACTTTCAAGCATGCAATCTTAGATGTGAAATATATGCAAATTTAGGTGTAAGTTTTATTTTTGTGCATATGGATTTAGAAGCATGATACTCTTGGAAATAAGTGTTACTTAAGCTTGATTAAATTATTACACAAATCCTTTCATTACAAGTGACATAAGTAAGGGACCATTCTGAACCCAACGGTTTGAGGTCTTCCCTTGCGAGAGGTGAGTGCGGCCTTAAATCTCATTTTCCAGGGTCACACTGGGTGGCGACTCCATTATTCTCCGGTTTAGTCCCCCGTGGCTACTCCGTACTCCCGACTGGACCGCGAGCCCGGGACAGCATGCGTCGCCCAGTTTCTGTGTCCCACAATCTGGCGACTCCACTAGGGATAGAGAATCGGCCCCGAAATATTGTCTTGTAATTTTTGGATTTATGTTCTAATTGACCGTGTCTATAGTGGATAAAATGGGGGTTTAATCGAAGGCATTTTGAGGCTAGGTAATGGTTTGGTGTCTTCCTTCATTCACTACATTTCTAGAAGGAAAAGCTGTGAAGGCACCTATATAGCCATCTACTTGTAGCCTATTGTGATGGACTAATTTGGAGGACTCGTTGTTTATTCCTGTCACCAAGCGATAAGAGCCTAAGAGGCTAGGGTACTTAAGAGAGCCTCGCTCCGCCCTCCCTCTGGGGATTCTACAATGGGAAATCCATTTGACAGTCAGTCACACACCATAGCTCATTGGCACGTACCTTAGTGTATAAAAAAGGGTGCGCTCACTTGGTCGCTCGAACCCTTGATTGGGGAGGCCTAGTTGTGGGCCATCATTCGCCGGTGAGAGCCTTTGTCTACACTCTTGCGAACCCACCCATAGACCGGGGTTGTAAGGTTAAAGTAATAATTATTTCCTTGAGTATGTGCTTGTGGACCATCCTCATTTGGATGCAGTTGGACTATTGTCAGAAATGCGAACTTGCTGGGCCATTTAAACTGGGCCGAGTTCATACCTTATGACCATTAGACCCAAAGCTTCTGAAATGTTGATGGTCCATTCTGTAGAAATCATTGTTTTATGTTTGCGTTATCTTTCTTTTATGCTTGTGTTTGGGAACATCGTCGTTTGGATCCATTTGGACCATTTGTCATGGGATATGGGCTTGTTGGGCCATTTAAACTGGGACAAGAATGCATTTTATGACGATTGGGCCAAAGGCTTCTAAGCGATTGATGGGCCACTTTGTGCTTGTGTTCGGAACATTACCATTTGGAATTAGTTGGGCTCCTTGCCATGAGATGTGAACTCGTTGGGCCATTGAAACTGGGACGAGTTCACTCCTATGAAAGTTAGCACAAAAGCTTCTAAAATGATAACGGGCCGATTTGTCTGAAAATTTTAGTTGATTTAGTATGTTATATATGTTACATGCATCTCATGCACCTCATACATATATATATCATGGTAACACCTTCTATGTCTCAAAAAAGACATCATAGATACCGTTTAGATTAGAAAAGGGACAAGACTCACTAAAAGAACAGTAACAGGCATGAGTGAATCTGGTAACGAGGTATCCCGTATGGATCAGTTGTAAAATGGTTTCGCCAAAATTACCGAACAGTTGCAAGCCTTGACTACTGCCATGGCAAATATGGTTGTACCCCGTGCTAGGGGAAATTCTGAGAATGTGAGGCGCGAGGAGCCTCTGAATGGGTTGGTGGATGATATCCCCACTTTTGATGATGACATGGCAGAGTATGCAACAGGCAGAGTGATTGGGTCTCAGGCAGGATTTCAGAAGCTCCGGGATCAGGTTGAAACAGTTACCCGTAAAATGAGGGGTAAACATGAAGAGTTGTTAGATTATGAGGCAATGAATTTCAGAGAACAGCTGTCAGCTCAGTTTAAAATGCCCGACATGGCCAAGTTTAATGGGAATGGAGACCCGAGTGTCCATCTGTAGCAATATGTCTCATTAATGAGTTTAGTGGGCCTATCACAGCGCCAGGTCCAAAAGATGTTTGGGATGTCACTCGAGGGGGCACCTGTGGTTTGGTATCATAGCCTTGAGAAGAAGGTTAAGGAAGATTGGAGAGAACTAGCTGATGCTTTTCTGAAGCAATATGTTACAGACTTAGAGATTGACTTGTCACTCCGTGATTTGGAGAACACTAAACAGAAGCCAGAGGAAAGTTTTAAAGAGTATGTGGATCGCTCGAGAAGCCAGCTTTTGAAAATACAGACTCGACCTTCAGAGAAAGACCAAATTAAGATGATTATCATGGGCACCAAGCCCTCTATTTATGGTAAGCTGAGGAGGATGACCTCCATGATTACTGATTTCCGACAGTTGAGAGAGACTGTTATGGATATTGAAGAAGAGGAGGCTGAAAATAGAAAGTTTTATGGCCAGAATAGAAGAACTTTTGGGGGGCATTCTGAGACTAAACCCGCTACTGCCGAGGTTGCTGCCATCAAGAACCAGTATTTCTCTAACATGGGGAAGCCGTTATCTAAGGTGCTTGAGAAGTTGAAGGGACAAGGACTTCTAAAACCCTTAGAGCCTAAACCACTTCCAGATCCTATACCACCCAACCTTGAACTAAGCTTGTATTGTCACTTCCATCAAAGAAGAGGCCACGAAGCTGACAAATGCACCCGCCTTAGGCATGAAATCCAAAACCTCATCGATGCTCACAAAATACCTGACCCAGAGAAAGAACAACCCAACACATATTGGAACCCCCTACCAAATTACCACTCCGTTCCACCACCCACTTACATGATCAACTCAGGATTGCCCGAAACTTTTGTCCTCCAAACCATTAACCACCAAGCTTCTTACATGGAGATAGGGGATGACAGTGAAGAATCGTAGGCCAAGAAAGAAGGCAATGCTGCGAATGATGATGTTGTTCCTCCTAGTTTATTTGATCCTGCATTTTTAATATAGACATTGATTTGGTCTACCTGTTCGAACCATTTCTTAAATGATAATAAAGACGTTCATTTCGTTTACTTGCCTGAGTCTCTCCCTCCAACCTGCAACATGAGTATATTTGAGAAAAGCATTCAACCTTGGTACTATGAAATTCAGTGATGTTTAGAACATGGGGAATCTTCGGAAGCAACAACAGTACAGTCAGTTTCAGAAATGAATCAGTATCAGCTTGGGGGCGAGGCCCACATTATCAGCATCAGTTTAGGGGCTTAGGCCCACATCAGTATCAGTTTGGGGATGAGTCCCAGGGGCGAGGCCCACATCAGTATCAGCTTAGGGCCAAGGCCCGCATCAGTTTCAGTTTTGGGGATGAGTCCCAGGGCCGAGGCCCACATCAGTTACAGTTTGGGGATGAGTCCCAAGGCCGAGGCCCACATCAGTATTAGCTTGGGGCGAGGCCCACATCAATATCAGCCCAGGGCCGAGGACCACATCAGTATCAGTCTGGGGCTGAGGCCCATATCAGTATCAGTCGGGGCCGAGGCCGACATCAGTATCAGCTTGGGGGCGAGGCCCACATCAGTATCAGCTTAGGGCGAGGCCCATATAAGCATTAGTTTAGGGCCGATGCCCACATCAATATCAGCTTGGGGGCGAGGCCCACATCAGTATCAGCATCAGTTTTGGGGCTGAGGCCCACATCAGATTCAGGTTTGGGGATAAGTCCTAGGACCGAGGCCCACATCAGTTTCAGTTTAGGGACGAGTCCTAGGGGCGAGCCCACATCAGCATCAGTTTGGCCGAGTATGACACTCTGAAAGTGGAGCACGGTTCGGAAATGGACCAAGCAAATCCCTAACCCATCGGAATATGATACATATCCATGCATACATGCATACATATCACATACATGCAATGTTTGTTTTGTTTTCGCAGGTTTGTAGCGGCAAAGACCATCTCATCAAATAACGGTTCAAAAATGAGCCACATTCTCGCACAGCACGGTTCGGAAATGGACCGCTACCACAACAGATGCCGAAAATGGCGCCCCAAAATGGAGCACACATAGCAGACGCCGAAAATGGCACTCCAAAATGGAGCACCCACAACAGATGTCAAAAATGGCGTTCCAAAATGGAGCACACACAACAGATGCCAAAAATGGCGCCCCAAAATAGAGCACACATAGCAGACGTCGAAAATGGCACTCCAAAATGGAGCACCCACAACAGATGCCGAAAATGGCGTTCCAAAATGGAGCACACACAGCAAATGCCGAAAATGGCGTTCCAAAATGGAGCACACACAGCAAAGGCCGAAAATGGCGTTCCAAAATGGAGCACACACACAACAGATGCCGAAAATGGATGCCAAAAATGGTGCTCCAAAATGGAGCACACACACAAAAGATGCCGAAAATGGCGCTATAAAAATGGAGCACGGTTCGGGAATGAACCAGGGGTCGCAACACCTCACCACCAAATCAACTCAACTCAACACATGGTAAGTCAAGTGGCAGCTGGCAAGCCAGGTAAGTGATAATGCATTGCATAACTTTGATAGGATTATCACTGTTACACATTACACAAGTCCCATCAAAGTGGGGGCGACTGTAGGCACTGCATTTTTGCATGTGAGTCCCTATGATGAGTCTCATCTGGAGACACTACCTTTTTAGTTAAGGATATTGTGGGAAACGATCGTCGGAAGGGAATCGGTGTTTCATTAGATTTTTATTCATTTGTTTAGCTCCAAGCTCGCTCGTTGGACCTCTGTTTTAAAGCACATTTAGCCTAAAAAACCCAGAACCTTTTAACCTTGGCCCAAACCCACTCACCAAACCAACACAACACCTAGCCCACCAAGACAAGGCCCACACGCCCAACCAAGGCCCTCAAAATACAACCCAATTAAATAAAATAATTAATTAAATCATATACCAAATTAAATAAAATATTAATTAAACCATGTGTAATTAAATAAAACAAATAAAATCTAAATAATCACCTACCAAAATATTAAAAATACTCACCCAAATTAAAGAAATTGCATGCCTAATTAAAATCAATCAACAAATATTATTCCTAATTAAAAATATATTATTCATAATTAAAATATTGTATCCCTAACCAAGACAATCAAATATTCAACCTTCCTAATCTAAGCCAATCTTGTCTCCCTCAAATCTCTTGCTTTCCTTGTCTAACACCAAATCATATCTGTCTTTAATTCCAAATATCCCTTCCTTGTGAGACAAGGGGAAGCCCTAGCCCTTGTCTATAAAAACAACCCAAAACCAAGACATCTTGGCCTTCTTCTCTAACATACACGGCTCACACAAAAAAAAATAAACAAAAAAATAAAACAATTGTCTTCCTCTCTCTCAACCGAGACAGCATAAGCCAACAAGATCAACACACCTGCCCCTCACACGTTAAGTGCCCTTTACCACGCCCCAGCTCTCGCCATTTGCAGCCACTTTAAGCCACCTCAAGGCACCTTCACCTTGCCTCACAAAGCCATATGCCATTAGCCCTTCACCCCTTCACGTAAGTAACTGCCCCTTCACGCCTAACTGTTAAACACATGCCCAGTAAGCCACACGTACCACCCAAAACCGCACCTGCTGACCATAAACACTTGATCCTCTCTCGGCCAACACCTTGGCTCTCTCACGACATAAACAAGCTAACTCACTCATCACAGCCCTCATAAGCCACCTGCCCCAGAACCGTAAGCACTCAACACCTTGCACGTAAAAAACTGGCCCAAAACTGCACCTAAAAACAGTCCAGAAACCGCCCCAAACAGTGACGAAAACCGCCCCTGAATAGTCCCTAAATGCACTTGAAACAGTGACCAGAAAACCGCGAGGAAATAGCAGCAAAACGGAGTGAAAAAAGCGAGCAAAATAGCAAAATAGCAAAATAGCGAGGTAAAACGCAAACTAGTGAACCAGAAAAGTTGCGGAGTGATAGCCCTTCCGAAGGCCGTGAAACGCGAGTCCGAAAGTCGAAATAAAAGGTTATACCTGAGGGTATTTTCCACATTCGTTTTCTGTTTTATTTTCATTATTTATTGAGTATTGTTAGCATGATTGTTATGTTAAAATGCATGTTGTGGCCCTTGAGTAGATAAATATGCATGGATTACGAAATATTGTATGTTGTTGCTTTGGAATAAAATGAAAGATGTGTCAACTCTCGCGGTATATCAGATGGAAACCCGGACATAAATTTCATAGCTGATTCCGAATGGATGGTAGTATGATCTGTACTCGGGATACAACTCCACGTACCGCTTGAGTAAACAGAACTTTCTTTTGTTTTATGTTGCTTTGATTTATTTATTATTCATCATTCAAATTCCGCATGTTACTTGTTTATGCATGATGCGATCGAGCGCATGGGCTTAGTAAGTCGGATTAAAGGTCCTCTATTTTGAGGGGTTAAAACCCTTTACCACGATGCTTTGCCGCGCCGGTTGATGTGTGTTCGGTTGGATGTAAGATATGTCCAATCAGGCATACTAAGTTTGATATTATTGTCTTTATTCTTTGTATGCATGATGCGATCGAGCGCATGGGCTTAGTAAGTCGGATTAAAGGTCCCTATTTGGAGGGGTTAAAATCCTTTACCACGATGCTTTGCCGCGCCGGTTGATGTAAATTCGTTTGAATGTAAGATGTGTTCAATGGAGTATACAAAGTTTCATATAGTTATCATTGTCTTTGTACGCATCGTAATGAAAGGCGCATGGGCTTATTGTGTTCGATTAAAAGGTTCTCCATTTGGGGGAAGAAAAGCCTAAAAGGCTACCTTTACCACGATATTTGTTGTGTCTTTCATCTATTGATTGCATCATTTACCTTAGTCCTGGCTTAACGTAGTATAATTCATATATCCATGTTATGATAACATTTGAGTATTATTTCTTGTAGTATATCAGATGGAAACCCAGACATAAATTTCGTAGCCGATTCCGAATGGACAGTAATGCGGTCTGTACTTGGGATACAATTCCACGTACCACTTGGAAAAGTGCTCACATGTGTGTTTGTGTCCATATTAGTTATCTTCTTTTGCACCACGTCATAGCATGCTTACTTTAATGCCTAATTGCATCCTTAAGTGTCTTTTTGCATTATGTACTTAGTTGACTCTTTTATTTGTGCATGGACATGTAATGGCTATTTGTTTATGATATGTCTATGAAATCACATGTTCGCCATTATTTGATTCGCCTTTATGTGTGCTTGTGTGGTTAGTGTGTGCTTGTGTTTCCATGAATACAATATGCCAATGAAGTTTTATGTTCGTTGATACTTTGATGTACTTTCAAGCATGCAATCTTAGATGTGAAATATATGCAAATTTAGGTGTAAGTTTTATTTTTGTGCATATGGATTTAGAAGCATGATACTCTTGGAAATATGTGTTACTTAAGCTTGATTAAATTATTACACAAATCCTTTCATTACAAGTGACATAAGTAAGGGACCATTCTGAACCCAACGGTTTAAGGTCTTCCCTTGCGAGGGGTGAGTGCGGCCTTAAATCTCATTTTCCCGGTTCACACCGGGTGGCGACTCCATTATTCTCCGGTTTAGTCCCCCGTGGCTACTCCGTACTCCCGACCGGGCCGCGAGCCCGTGACAGCTTGCATCGCCCAGTTTCTGTGACCCACACTTTATATCTACTTTGGAGTATGAGAACACGCGGTTAGTGCAGTTTTGATAAGATAGGAGGCGGAAACTCAACTCCCAGTCTACTACGTAAGTAAAGCATTGTTGGGAGCAGAATCACGCTACCCGTTAATGGAGAAGTTGGTATTCGCTCTAATTACGGCTGCAAGAAAACTCATACCCTACTTTCAGGGACATGATCACGGTATACATGGCATATCCTTTGAGAAGCATACTTCATAAACCAGAACTTTCAGGGAGATTAATGAAGTGGGCAATCGAACTTGGGGAACATGATATATCGTACCTGCCTAGGACCTCCATCAAATCTCAAGCTTTAGCGGACTTCGTGGCCGACTTCACTCCCGGCCTACTTACTACAGTTGAAACAGAAGTCTACTCTATCCATTCGATAATTCCTTGGAAACTCACAGTCGATGAATCCGGTAACAAAAAGGGGTGCGGTCTTGGGATTATGATTACAACTCTGGAAGGCGACATTCTACAGCAATCAATCAAGTGCGGTTTTAGAGTTACCAACAATGAGGCAGAATACAAAGCACTGATTGTAAGGTTGTCCTTAGCCAAAGAACTAGAAGCCAAGAAGATAGAAGTAAAGTCCGATTCTCAGTTGATTGTCAATCAAATCCAGGGGTTCTATCATGAACGAGGTCTACAGATGGCATCTTACTTACAAAAGGTAAAGGATATTCAATCGACATTTGAAGAATTCACAATAACCCAAGGCCCAAGAAGTGAGAACTCCCAAGCAGATGCTCTGGCCACCCTTGGATCAACAATGGACGGAGACAAGCCACACACAATACCAGTAGTGTATTTGAACTGGCTGGTATTTTGGAATGAAGAAACAATTTTCCCATCGGTCGATTCAGTCGAAACTTGGATGTCACCTATTGTTAAGTATTTGTTGGAAGGTGTACTTCCAGACAATAAAATGCAAGCCAGGAAAATCCAGAGACAGTCTGCAAGGTTTGTGATATTCGACAGTTAGCTACTAAGAAGGTCACCTTCGGGACCTTACTTGTAGTGCCTCACACACGACGAAGCGCATCATGTGTTGACGGAGCTGCATGAGGTCGAATGTGGGGACCACTCTGGTGGTAGGACACTGGCTCTTCGAGCCCATTTGACAGGATACTACAGGCCGACAATGAGGTTCGATTCAGCTGAATTCCTTAAACGGTGTGAAAAATGTCAATGGTTTGCTCCAGTTCCACATCTCCTGCCAGAAAAACTCAATCCCATCATATCTCATTGGCCGTTCATGAAGTGGGGAATGGACATCGTAGGAAAACTTCCAGTCACGCCAGGCCAATGTGTCTACATGCTTGTCTTGACAGATTATTACTCGAAGTGGATCGAAGCTGAATCATTCGCCAGAATACGCAACAAGGAGGCGCAAACATTCGTATGGAAGAATATCATTTGTCGGTTCAGTATACCGAGAGAAATCATGACCATCAATGGCTCTCAATTCATCAGTCATCACTTTCAAGACTTCTGCATGAATTGGGGCATAATGTTGAGCTTTTGAACCCCACGCTTCCCACAAGCGAACGGTCAGGCCGAATCGTCCAACAAAACGATTCTGAATACTTTGTAGAAGAGATTGGAGAAGGCTAAAGGCACTTGGGCAGATGAACTACCAGGGGTGTTGTGGTCATACAGGACGACAGCTTGATCTTCGACAGGCGAAACCCCATTCACACTGGCATTTGGAATGGAAGCAGTAATACCAACTGAAGAAGCCATCCCGTCCCCATCATACCACTGGCTCGACGATGAAACTAATCGACAGCTCATGAATTTCAATCTCGACACGATTGATGAGTTAAGGGACCAAGCTTCCATTCGACTGGCAGCTCATCAACAGAGGATGGCCAAATTCTTCGACAAGAACGTCAGGAGCATGACATTCAAGTAGAGAGATTGGGTCCTACGCAGAGTATTTCAGAACACAAAGGAAATTGGAGATGGAAAGTTGGGACCAAACTGGGAAGATCCGTACCTCGTCACAAAAATTATCGGGAGAGGAGCCTACAGGCTACAAACCTTGGAAGGAAATCATGTCCGCAACAGCTGGAACACCGTTCATCTTAAGCGGTTCATCTGGTAACACTTATGTTTTGTTATTTTTAGAAGGAATTACCTTTCGCAGTACTTAGTTGTCTTTCAAAAATATGAAATAAAGAAATTTGTAGATGCCATTCGACTGATTGCAATAAAAATTTATTCACGAAAATCATTCATTAGTGACTCTCCCCCATACGACAAAAAAAGGTGGCTTGTTCAAATATCTTCGTATCACCTCTATATTCGACAACACGGTTTTACTTTATACAAAATATTAACAAAAAACCTTAGGTACATTAGAATATAAAATCCTTAAACTTCAAAGGTACTGGTTGGTCCTTCATCGGCAGCCGTTGGAACGCTGGCAGGAACATCATCTTGAACTCCAAGCTCCATCCTAGCTTCAGTATCTACCACAGCCGGTCCAGCATCCTCTTATTCCTCCAATCGTTCCTCGAAGCTTCCCATTTCAGCTTTAGGAACTGCCACTGACTCTACCTCGCCCTTCTCAGAGTCACCCTTCTTTGACTCGACCGCCTCACATTTTCCTTCCTCACCATCCTCCGTTGATGAGGAAAGACCAGCTACACTTCTGTCGTATTCTCGGATCCATTTCTCGGGTTTCCAATCTACATGCTTCCCAGCAAGATATTCCTTCATCAAATCATATCTATCTTTCATCATGGAGTCGATGGTAATTTCCTCCATTTGTTCTAACAATTGTTCATTTTCCTTCTTCACGTTTTCAAAACTTTTCTTATAACTATCGATCGTTAATTCAGACGTTTCCTTCTCCATCTTTAAAGTAGCCTTAACTTCCTTCAACTCATTCTCAAGACATTTTTCCTTCCTTTGAGAAGAAATCAACCCGGACTTCAGTTTTGCAGCCTCCTTCCTCACCGCTGAGAACATTATTTCCAGCTCCCTGATCCTTCGTTGATTAGATTCCGTATTTTTTCGCATGTAAAGACTACATTCCAATGCTTGAAACAGCCTAAGTAGGAGATCATTCGACCAAAAAAAAATTATTTGTTATACTCACTTGATAGTTCAGAGTTATGACTTTCTTCATAGCCCCCACCGGACCGATCTGTGTTAACCTTTCTTCATCCCCCTCCAGTAGAAGCCCATCCACAAATGAGTCGATGCTTGAGGGATCATAGATTGTAGTCAACTCACGAGGAACCTTTAAAATGAGATTATCAGCGTCTTTCTCCACATCGGTAATGGATTTCCTTTTCTTCCCCGCGGAAGTCATTTCAGTCGACTTCCCCTTTTCTACCGCAGCATCACTTGAGACAACTCATTTTGGTTGTGTACACGTTTCTTTCTTGACTTCTGGCTCTTTCATCTTCAACTTCATTGCATTCCTCCGGTTCTTCATTTCATCGAGGGAGGCAACTATAAATGGTCCAGTCATCATGTCCTATGTGCATAAAAGTTCTTCAGGTTTTAGGGGCTTTCAAAATTTAGACTCTCCGTATAACTCTCGACACGACCATCTATAATTTATCACGGGCACTATGTCGTTACAAAATGCCAGAAGTGTACCTTCTCCTTCTCGTCTTTCCAGAACTGTTCTTTCAGGTAGTATGTGGCCACGACATCATTCACCTCAAAAAGAACTCCTAACTCGAAAGACATACATTCAATCTACAATAAAATCCTTAATGCATTAGGCATCAACTGAGAATGAGCAACCTCAAAATGATCAAGAACTTCCCAAACTAGTCTTGGTATGGGAACCTCAGCCCGTCAGAGAATGGACGCACGTAGAATCCCATCCATCCCGGAACTTTATAATCAACCATCTCACTCGACAAAGGTACCCTCAGTTCCAAAGAGTCGGGAAACCTATATTTGCACCTGATTTCCCTCAGATGTTTTCCAGTCATTCGACTGGCAGGATTCTTAGATAATAAGTTAGTTGGTTTGCTTGTACTAGGTAATTCGCTCGACTCTCCAACGGCTGGTAAAGTCTTCAATGGTATGGCCTCGGTAGGGGTCTCCAGGGATGGCCTACCTAAGGTAATTATGCCGGCTTCGATCAACTCCTGATACAACTAGTCCTTATATATTTCATCCTCATTCGTCTCACTCGAAGAGGATCTGACATAACTATCAATCTTAGCACTGAAGCTACCTAAGGTTTCTCCACTCGACATCCTCCAAACAACAAGCATATAAACACTAAACTCCTTAGCAACATATTTCCTAAAGATCAAAACCCACAAACACAATTCTGAAAATGTTTCTAAAATCCGAAAGATCAAATAGCCTATATTAGCAAAGAACCGCTTAAATCTACATTATGAATGTTTAAAGAAAAAGAAGAACATAGATTGTTTTTGAAGAATAACTTGAAGGCTTGAGAGCTCTCCCAACATGATCTTTGAAAGGAAATTTTGAGAATGTGGAAAATGAACACTCGATGCTCTCTTATACACCCTTCCATTTTGGCGCCACAAATTCCCACCAAAAATCCCTTGAAACTTACGCTAGGGTTTGTGTTAAATGGCTGAAAAGAAACCTAGAAAAATCCTATCGTCGAATAAGAAGCTGCATAAAAGGCCTAGCAAGGACAACTAAGTCACTCGACATAACACATCTGAATAACTTGGTTTTAAAGAACTCCCTCAATCCATACGACACAATGTCGGGTGAAATAATTTCTGAACCTCCATCCGATTCAGTCGACAGGGAACATTCCCCAGGTGACTCGTGTCGAGTCAATTATGTTAATGTAATTCACTCGTTTCATATGACATGTCGAGTGAAATTTCTCCTGAACTGTCATTTGGTTCAGTCGACATGAGACATTCCCCAGATGACTCATGTCGAGTCAAATGAAGACATTGTCTTCCCTCAAACCATACGACACAATATCATGTGAAATAATTCCTGAACCTCCATCTTGTTCAGTCGACAGGAAAATTCCCCGGGTGACTCGTGTCGAGTCAATTATGTTAATACAATTCACTCGTTTCATACGACATGTCGAGTGAAATTCCTCCTGAACTATCATTGGGTTCAGTCAACATGGGATATTCCCCAGATGACTCATGTCGAGTTAGATCAAGAAAGGACTTCCTGCAGTCCATGCGACACAATATCGTGTGAAATAATTCCTGAACCTCCATCTGGTTCAGTCGATAGGGAACATTCCCCGGGTGACTCATGTCAAGTCAGTTATGTTAATGCAATTCACTCATTCATACGACATGTCGAGTGAAATTGCTCCTGAACTATCATTTGGTTCAGTCGACAGTGGACATTCCTTAGATGACTCATGTCGAGTCAAATTAAGACATTGTCTTCCTACAGCCATACGACACAATATCGTGTGAAATAACTTCTAGACCTCCATCTGGTTCAGTCGACAAGGAATATTCCCTGAGTAACTCGTGTCAAATCAAATGCGATTATACAATTCACTCATTTCAAACGACATGTCGAGTGAAACTGCTCCTGAATCATCATCTGGTTCAGTCAACAAGGGGCATCCCCTAGATGACCCACGTCGAGTCAAATGAAGTACTGGACTTCCTAAAGTCCACACGACATAATGCTGTGTGATATAAACTTATGAACCTTCATCTAGTTCAGTCGACCGGAGACATCGTCCATAGACTCATATCGAGTCAAGTTGTGGACATGGATTACACATGTCGAATGACATATACCCTGACCTTCATACATCCACGGTGGATCATGTAGAGTCAAGTTTAAAACTTGACATTCGTTTTGTTCGATCAAATAGGAAGCATCAACATTTACGTACTACGACATCCTATGTTCTTACCCCAGGCGACACACGCGTCGAGTACTCTCAAAGTCAATGGCTCCTTGACTTTAAAAGTAGGGGAAAAACTGTACGGGCCAAATTTGGGCCCAAGGTTAAAACCAATATTTTACCCCAGGGCCAACCACCAAACCCGAAGCCCATTAGTGTGTCCGACCCAAAAAGCAAAATATCGAACCAAGAGGCTTCGCGGGCCCAAGCCCATTGTCATCAAGATAACCAACGAACATCAATTAGCAGATCAAGAGAAAATCTAAATCATAAACATCATCATAAAGTCATCAGTTACCAAGCATAAACCATTCATAGAGTTGCCAGTTACAATAACTCCAACAGGCAAAAGAGAGACCCTACATTAGGGGGGCCTATAAAAGAGAATAGCCAAGGCATAGAGAGGGGGAGAAAAATCACATTGCACTACTACATATCATTGAATAAGTTTTAATACCATGCCCTCACGGCAAATAAATGGAGACTGAGGTAACTTCAAGTCTTGTTCTCCTTACTTCGGACCTATCCATATTACTGACTTAAGCGTCGGATTGCCTACGGCTTCCACCACACCGGTGGGCAGTAACCTCATCAATCTTACTACCCTTATTTTACAGGTTCGCTAGTGCCCTTCATTTTAATTCTCGATTGTAGACCTCGGCTAAAATCAGTGTCCACAAGTGTTAACTTTATTAATGCTAAATGTGTGCCAATTGTATTTGAACAAAAATAAAGTAATGATTATTTAATTTTTTGTCCAAATAATCAGCAATTCGAGAAAATTGATAACAAAATTGTTTTGTTTCATTTTTCATAGTCATACAAGTTCAACAAAAATATTACTAAGTGAGTTGAGAGGATTTAAAGGAACGTAAAAAAGAAAATGCTTAATTTTTGGAAAATTTGTAATTATTCTTCAATTTTCTTCAAGATAGAAATTGTTTCTATTATTCTCATCTTCAATTGTGTTTCTAAGAATGATCTCTCTACTCTTAAGTTTGTAATTTAATTTGTTGGAAGCTTGTTTGAGGATGTTAATCATGTATGATTAATTTATTTGCTTATTATTGTAATTAAGCTTAATAAATTATTTAGAAAGTTAAAGTTTCCATTCTAGAGTTGATTAGCCATTCATAATTAACCTATAATTGTTCTTGATTAAGTTCATGATGGTGAGACTTGATTGGTGTGGTAATTGAATGATTAAAGTATTGAATTTTGTCAATTTAATGTAAATTCTCCAATTTGAGTCATTTGTGAAATTAGGATTCTTAACACATTCAAATTTTGGGACTTTTCATATATATGATATAATTTGATTTATATTTGATGTATGTCAAATTTGGGATTGATTGGATTTGATCTTGATGTGTTTTGAATAAATGGGCCAAATTACAATTAATGAAAAATACTGGGCCGTTTCGGTAATTCTAGAAAAGTTTCTTGATTATGTTGCAATTTTTGATTTCATGTAATAGACATGTATAAATTATTTTGGGATTGATTTGGAATCAATTAAATATGTATTTAAATATTTAAGGACAAAAATGATTAAATTGTAAAACTTTGAAGTCTCATAGTAATTAATGATAAATCTGATTTTTCAGATAAAAATTCAATTTTTATTTATTGAGTAATTAGAATAAATTATTTTATTTTAATTGCCCAGAAAAATATTTATCAGATTTTGTTTCGAAATGAAAATACGCGAAAACGGCGAAAAACGGCGTTACCGAATAACGGTTGCCCAAACAGTGAACTAGGCACTGTTAGGGAAACCCACGAACTGTCCAAATATTTTTGTGGCTGACCTGAGCAGTCTCAATGAGCATTGATCGGTCAGTTCTACCGGAAACGCTTTTTATGATATTTTACGGAATAACTTTTTCGCAGGGCCAACCACCAAACCCGAAGCCCATTAGTGGGTCCGACTCAAAATACAAAATATCGAACCAAGAGGCTTCGCGAGCCCAAGCCTATTGTCATAAAGATAACCAACGAACATCAGTTAGCAGATCAAGAGAAAATCTAAATTCATAAACATCATCATAAAGTCATCAGTTACCAGGCATAAACCATTCATAAAGTCACCAGTTACAATAACTCCAACGGCCAAAAGAGACACTCCACATCAGGGGGGCCTATAAAAGAGAATAGCCAAGGCATAGAGAGGGGGAGAAAAATCACAACGCACTACTACCTATCATTTAATAAGTTGTAATACCCTGCCCTCATGGCAAACAAATGGAGACTGAGGTAACTTCATGTCTTGTTCTCCTTACTTCGGTCATATCCATATTACTGACTTAAGCGTCGGACTGCCTACGGCTTCCACCACACCGGTGGGCAGTAACCTCCTCACTCTTACTACCCTTATTTTACAGGTTTGCTAGTGCCATTCATTTTAATTCTCGATTGTGGACCTCGGTTGAAATCAGTGTCCACAAGTGTTAACTTTATTAATGCTAAATGTGTGCCAATTGTATTTGAACAAAAATAATGTAATGATTATTTAATTTTTTGTCCAAATAATCAGCAATTCGAGAAAATTGATAACAAAATTGTTTTGTTTCATTTTTCATAGTCAGACAAGTTCAACAAAAATATTACTAAGTGAGTTGAGAGGATTTAAAGGAAAATAAAAAAGAATATGCTTAATTTTTGGAAATTTTGTAAGTATTCTTCAATTTTCTTCAAGATAGAAATTTTTTCTATTATTCTCATCTTCAATTGTGTTGCTAAGAATGATCTCTCTACTCTTAAGTTTGTAATTAAATTTGTTGGAAGCTTGTTTGAGGATGTTAAGCATGTATGATTAATTTATTTCCTTATTATTGTAATTAAGCTTAATAAATTATTTAGAAAGTTAAAGTTGCCATTCTAGAGTTTATTAGCCATTCATAATTAACCTAGAATTGTTCTTGATTAAGTTCATGATGCTGAGACTTGATTGGTGTGGTAACTGGATGATTACAGTATTGAATTTTGTCAATTTAATGTAAATTGTCCAATTTGAGTAATTTGTAAAATTAGGATTCTTAACCCATTCAAATTTTGGGAATTTTCATATATATGATATAATTTGATTTATTTTGATGTATGTCAAATTTGGGATTGATTGGATTTGATCTTTATGTGTTTTGAAAAAATTAGGCCAAATTACAATTAATGAAAAATACTGGGCCGTTTCGGTAATTCTGAAAAGGTATCTGGATTATGTTGCAATTTCTGATTTCATGTATTAGACACGTATAAATTATTTTGGGATTGATTTGAATCAATTAAATATGTATTAAAATATTTAAGGACCAAAATGATTAAATTGTAAAACTTTGAAGTCTCATAGCAATTAATGATAAATCTGATTTTGCAGATAAAAATTCAATTTTTATTTATTGAGTAATTAGAATAAATTATTTTATTTTAATTGGCCAAGAAAAATATTTATAAGAAATTGTTTCGGAATGAAAATACGCCAAAACGGCGAATAACGGCGTTACCGAATAACGGCTGCCCAAACAGTGAACTAGGCACTGTTAGGGAAACCCACGAACTGTCCAAATATTTTTGGGGCTGACCTGAGCAGTCTCAATGAGCATTGATCGGTCAGTTCGGCCGGAAACGCGTTTTATGCTATTTTACGGAAAAACTTTTTTGTAAAAGTTTCCCGATTTTTCTATATTATTTATGTCGTTATATGATATCGAATAAATAATTTTAGGTGCAAAAATAAATTATTGATATTTGATATTGAATAATTTATGCGTAAGTTTGAAAATTTTAAACTATGATTTCGCCCGAACAACGCTTCTTCCGCTGTGCCTCCCTGATTTTACCCCAACAAAAATGGTATAAAAGCACGTCTAATCCTGGACACACGATATGATTAGCCCTTTAAAATTTAATGTTTAATTTAATCATTACTTAATTCATGCATGTGTTTATTTAATTTGATTAAATAAAGTAAAACGCATCTTTTGTTTGAAAATCCCCGTTTAAATAAGGTTTTAAGAAAGTGACTAGTATTAGGAATACTTGTTTCTTCGTCTGCCTTGTCAATACTGATGTAAATATTTTCTTGATGCTATGGCTGTAAAGTGCCAAAGCTGTGCAGTTATGGTTGATGGTAGTTCATTTGCGCAGGTAGAACTTATATGATAAGAGACAAATTCAAGTGAAAATGGAAATCCTGAACGTGCCAAAGCTGTCAAGACTACATCGATAGCTTGAGTTTGTCAATGACAAGTTTAACCTTGATACGCCTCCTTGTGAACGTGCCAAAGCTGTCATAACGAGAAACGATCAGGACCGAACCCGCGAGTTACAGTGAGTGTTATTGACATTGAGTTATCTACCTAATGAAAAATTAAATGATATACCAAATCTAAAATTTTGGTAAAAGTCATTCCCATCATTACACACAAATGTGTCATACAAGTTACCATCATTCCTTCACCAAAACCCATCACTAAAAAGTAATTAAAGTGACAAGTGATGTGACATGTGGGCCTCACTTGATTCAAAATTTGAGTGGGCCCATGACACATCCTGGGCTCGGGTTCGCTAATTCCGAATTAATGAATTTTCCGTTGCGACGCAATTAAGTCAAATTTAATTAAATAATTATGCCAAGCAAAATTACTATTCACGTCGCTCGTGAATTAATTCTAAAATAATTCGTTTGCCCGAATTAAAATCTAATTTTAATTCCGCGTCGAATCCTAATTTCGTTTAATATATCGAATATATTATTTTATCGATTAATTCCAAATTAATCGTTCTCTCTCTCCAAATAATATTTTATCCTAGACAAAATCTCTCCGTAATTAATCCCATATTAATTATGTTCGAATCATACGTCATCGGTGAATCTTCGGGAAGTGATCATGAGATCCCTGGATATGTTGGCAGTAAATTCGGTTGTCGGACTATCCGAACACGTACGTACCTCGTACAACATTTTTACCGATTTATGAGACATAGTTGGCTTATAGTAAAGCGTCGTGCCAACCCAATTCTCCAAAAATATTCTTAATGGAATATATAATCTTTGTCAGGCGTAGTATACGTAGTATTTCGTATTGTGATCCAGTATCGGATGTCACATGCAAGGCCTGGGGCTGGAATAGTGTCTGCCCCGTACAAAGCATATATCAGATTACAAGCAACTAGTCTCTTTAATCGGATAATCATGACCATGTCATATTATCCCGATGGTTGCAACCATTTAGAGTACAAGTTCTGTAGCCCTGCGTGATCATCATCTCCATATGACTGAAGTGATACTTTCGTCTTGACATCACACCCAATACACTACGATTCTCAATAAACCCAGAAGAGGCGTACACTACTTCCGTATTGATTGTCGCAAGTACTAGCGATGCAAGTCTCAGATTAAGACCAAATACACCTACCCTGATGCGGATTTCCATAGACACATAATCATACTACTAATGGGATTCTGTGGGGTCTATCCAGAGCGAAGCTGTTTCCGTACCATCTGTAAACACAACCTCCTATCACACTTGCATAAGTATCCAATACTTAAATATATGAGAACTATGATGTTACGCTTCCATAACACGCACCAGTGCAATACTAGTCTATTCCGCATTATCGATTTCCAGTCTCGATAATACTACGACTAGGGATATTTAATGATTAAACCTTTATGGATTGATATTGTCTCATATCTAATAATCCGGAACTAATCATAAGGACTTTTATCTTTTATATATTTAAGTAATCAAATTACAAAATGATAAAATGCAATTTCCATTGCTACATAGTTAATTTGTACAAAAACCACAATGTCTTTTACAAATAGTGACATTATGGGTCATAATTGTCTAACAATCTCCCACTTGGCCTAGAGCCAGTCACTCAAGTATCTAATACCTGAACTATGTACATGTCACTCAAAATTTTGCTGAGGAACAGCTTTCGTCAGCGGATCTGCAATGTTGTCCTCTGATGCCACCTTCTCGATCTTCACATCGCCATGATGTATGATCTCACGAATCAGATGGAAACGTCGAAGAACATGTTTGGATTGTTGATGAGACCGCGGTTCCTTAGCCTGCGTTATAGCCCCGCTATTGTCACAATACAATGGAACGGGCTCAGCTGCTAACGGAACTACTCCTAATCTAATTAGGAATTTACGGATCCAAACTGCCTCTTTTGCTGCTTTTGCTGCAGCAATATACTCCGCTTTTATTGTTGAATCGGCAACAGTCTCTTGCTTGGAAGATTTCCAGCTTACTGCTCCGTTATTCAAACAAAACATGTACCCGGATTGCGACTTACAATCGTCTTTATCGGTTTGGAAACTTACGTCGGTAAACCCAGTTACCTCAAGTTCTCCATCTTCATAGATTAAGAAAGCATCCTTAGTTCGTCTAAGATACTTAAGGATATTCTTAACCGCCATCCAGTTACCATCCCCTAGATCGGCCTGATAGCAACTACACATGCTCAAAGCATACGAGACATCAGGTCGCATACATATCATGGCATACATGATCGATCCGACTGCCGAGGTGAACGGTATCCGAATCATGTTGTCTCTCTCATCTTGAGTTTTAGGACACATGTCCTTAGATAGAGTGACGCCATGTGACACTGGCAACAGTCCCTTCTTGGACTGATCCATGTTGAATCTCTTCAACACTTTGTCAATGTACGTGCTCTGGGAGAGTCCAAGCAGTTTTCTAGATCAATCTCGGTAGATCTTTATTCCTAGAATAACGGCTGCTTCTCTCAGATCCTTCATGAAGAATTTTAATGAAAGCCAAGCTTTCACCGATGTTAACATTGGAATTTCATTGCCAATAAGAAATACATCATCAACGTAAAGGATAATGAATGTCAATGCGCTCCCACTAACCTTCTTATATACACAAGGATCATCCTCGTTTTGAACGAAATCATAAATTTTTTATGATCTCATCAAAACGTTGGTTCCAAGAACGCAATGCTTGCTTCAATCATAAATGGATCGATTTAACTTACAAACCTTATTTGGAAGTCTTGGTACGACAAAACCGTCATGTTGTTGCATATAAACATCCTCCAAAAGTTTTCCGTTAAGGAAAGCGATTTTGACGTCCATCTGCCATATCTCGTAATCAGAATATGCAGCAATAAAAGCATTATCCTAATGGATTTAATCATGGCAACGAGTGAAAAAGTTTCATCGTAATCGACACCATGTCGTTGACGATACCCTTTCGCTACAAGCCTAGTTTTGTACGTCTGTACATTGCCATCCATGTCAGTCTTCTTCTTGAAGACCCATTTGCAACCAATATGCTTTACGCCTTATGGTGCATCAACCAGTGTCCAAACTTGGTTGGTGTACATGGAATCCATTTCGGAATTCATGGCATCTTGCCATAAACCGGAGTTGATATCTTGTATCACTTCCTCATACGTAGTCGGCTCGTTATCCTCAATAAGATTAATATCCAAATGAGGTGAGATCAGAAACCAATACCTCTCAGGTTGTTTTCTAACTCTCTCCTACCTACGCGGTCCTTGTGTATTCGAAGATTGTGGTACAGTCTCATCCCTGATGGACTGTTCATGTTCCATTAAGGATTCTGTGCCATGAACAGTATCACTCCGATTTTCATCAAGTTCTACTTTCCTCCCACTTATCACTGCATTTAGGAATTCCTTCGCAAGGAAAACCACATGTAGAGCAACAAATACTTTGTTCTCCTGTGGGTGATAGAAGTAATATCCTTTGGTTTCCCTAGGATATCCTACAAATAGGCATTTATCTGATTTGGGTTCTAGTTTGGTACCTTCCAAACATTTGACGTATGCCCAGTAACCCCAAATTTTCTGGAATGAGAAACCCGGTTTCTTTCCTGTCCATATTTCATACGGAGTCTGTTGAACAGACTTTGACGGAACCTTATTCAAAATAAGTATTGCACTGTTCAATGCATATCCCCAGAAGGAAATAAGTAGCTCTGTGCGACTCATCATAGACCTTACCATGTCTAATAAATTTCGGTTTCTCCATTTGGACACACCATTTAATTGCGGTGTTCCGGGAGGAGTCCACTGTGAAAGAATACCATATTCTTTCAAGTAATCGAGAAACTCATTGCTCAAGTATTCGCCACCACGGTCCGACCGTAATGTCTTAATACTTTTGCCGGTCTGTTTTTCTACTTCGTGTCGAAACTCTTTGAATTTCTAAAAAGGTTTCCGACTTGTGTCTCATAAGATACACATAACCATAACTCGATGCATCATCCGTAAAGGTTACGAAGTATTCATATCCACCTCTAACCTGGCTAGACATGGGCCTACATACGTCACTATAACGAGGGCTAACAGTTCGGTGGCACGTGCACCTTTAGCGCTAAAAGGTGATTTAGACATCTTGCCTAATAAACAAGATTCGCAGGCGTCATATGAATTTGGATCAAATCCGTCCAAGTACCCACTCTTCGAAAGTGTGAATATACGTGTCTTGTTTATGTGTCCCAGACGACAATGCCACATATAAGTTTCATCTTTGTTACTTACTTTAAGCCTTTTGTTTGTTACATTATATGTTGAGATTTATTCATATTCAAAATATAAAGACCATTATTTACATCAGTAGTGCAAATTTCCATATCATTTTTATACATAAAACACCCAATGTTTCTAAATACAAAAGTATACCCACATTCGGTTAACATATATACAGAAATAATATTCCTAGTCAAACTAGGTACATAATAACAGTCTGTAAGTTTAAGTACATGCCCCGATGGCAGTTCCAAAGCAAAAGTGCCAACGGCCAAAACAACGACTCGTGTCCCATTTCCAACTCGGAGGTCAATCTCTCATAAGGCCAGTCTCCTGCTAATCTGCAGATCCTGCACATCAGTAAATATATGAGTTCCACAACCAGAATCAAAAATCCAATTTTTAAAACTAGTAGTAGACATGTTTATTTCTATAACAAACATACATGAAGCCGGTGCCTTGCCCGCTTTGATTTCTTTCATGTGTGCCTTGTACTCGCGGCAGTCACTCTTCCAGTGACCCCACTTCCCGCACTGCAGACATACATCTTGGGATTTGTCCTTAGGTTTCCCATAACCCTTTGACGATTTGGCTTTGCCCTTCTTCTTATGCTTCTTCTTCTTAACACCTCCAATCGACTTGGGCCAAGCCCTCAGAGTCTGAGATGTTGAAGCAAAGTGCGCCTCGTGTTTCTTGCCCTTAAGGAGCTCTTTTTCTGCTTCGCAAAGAGTGAACATCAACTCTCCAAGAGTTTGTTCTTGGTTCATCATATTGTAGTTCATGATGAACCCACTCCAAGTGTCTGGCAGAGACTGCAAGATCAAATCTATAGAAGTCTCAGCCTCAGTGTCAGCAATCATCTGTGACACATGGTGCTCAACAGACGTACCATCTGACATGCGAGTGCGGAAGAGCTTCTTCTGTAACTCATATCTTTGCGATCTAAGATTAGATCGGTGAAGATCATGCAACTTCGCCATCATCTCATAGGGATCCAATCCCTTGTTTTGACGACGGAATTGCAGGGTCATAGCAGCAAGCATTACCGATTGAGCAGTCACGTTGTCATCGCTATGAGTCTTCCAAAGCTATAGCTCAAGCAACTGATCAGGTCGGGGCTTAGGCCGAAGAGGTCTCTCTATAGTATAGAGTAACTTCTCGGATCCCAGAACAATTCTGAGATACATATCCCAGTCTTGAAAGTTTGTGCCATTAAAGACATTAGCGCCCATGACAATATCCCTAATGCTTAACTTTCATGTCATCTTAACCGTAATAGTCCAACTATTCGATTAACGATGTATGGGTACAGTCTAACTGTTACAAGAAAAATAATAATATATTAGTCCAACTAATAAAATAATTTGAAAGCACGTAAAGCTAAATATTTAAACGAAATTGCAAATTCAATACTAGCCTCTAACCCTCTGTTGAGTACTCGGGAAACCTAGTTTCCTAGTGGGTTAGGATCCCGTTAAATAACACACAACCTTGAGTTTGGCCAACAAGCTGTAGGATATTTAACTAGGTAGATCTCTACTATCAATTGGATCTCATCCAATTCCTAGATCCGGTAGGTGGACCTCTAAGTCCGAAACATATATACAATATATATGCCAATATATCCAATATATTTTTCTAACATTTTTCCTCTGAATCAACTAAGCCTTGGCTTTGGCACAACAAGCTTAATGATTCTAGTTAAGCGGAACCCATTGACTTTGGAAAGCTTCGTAATCGATGTCGATGGACAAGAAGTGATCTTGACTTTGGCCAACAAATCACAACTTGGACAAGACATACGATATGGAACAAAGCCTTCATGATTCAAACACATCCACGATGGACAAAGATCTTGACTTTGGGAAACAAACCAGTGCCAATCTTGGATCTTGAGTAAGAATCACTCAATCGAAGGAAAACGCTTAATATTTGTTGAGGGTATTTCCAGTAAATTGGCACCCAGTTTATTATCTTTGTTAGGTCTCATCATACACATCCTTAAGCATGCATTCTAAAAGCATAATAAGGCACAAAAATAAATTAATAATGATATGCGGATGGATATCTCACAGATTGTTCCTAGAACAAATCACTCAATTTCCTCTCCCCGGCTAGCACTATTCTAACTTCTACCCAATTACATAATACAATTAAAGAAACCTCATTAACATTGAGGGGAATTAGGTGAGAAGAGAATTACAAAGAATCGAGAGAGATAAGGCTGGACACGCAGGTCCAATTTAATAAATTCTAAATTTACAACAATTTCCAAAATTGCCCTTTCCCTTCTAATATCAATCCGATATACATTATTCATTCAACACATCCATGTATTCACATAAAGCATGTTATTCAATCAATCTATTCCAATTAATTAATCTTTGAATAAAGTGATCATCCAATGTTCAAAAACCGATTTGATTTGCGCGAGTCCAACTCGTTTGAGAATAAGTACTCGAAGTACGAATTCTTGAATTATATCGAACTACAATTTAAATCTAATTTAATTCGTATTCAATACTAATTCTATATTTAATTCCAAATTAAATAACTGCACTTTTTAATGCGCCTTTACGACTTAGATTCCAAATCTAATCTAAATGGGTCTCAAAGCCCAATTTGTAAGTGTTCCTAGAACATGCAAAGATCTCTAAGTTGTGATTTGTGCGTGAATAAATCAAAGGGAGTTGCGGAATACTCACATTGACCAGATATAGGCTTTCAAAAATTCTTTTGGATGCAGTAGCTCGGAGCTTGAAGACGAGTTCCAAACTCTCGGGTGAGTCTCCCTATCACCTTGATTCACTCCTTTAAGTGCTAGCTTGGAACAAATGAAAGAAAAAAAAAATTCCACCATGGAAGCTTGAAGTTTCGGCCAAGCATGAGAGAGGAAGAGAGAATAGTGTTTTCAACTTTTTGATTTCTAAAATCAATTACCAAAAACAAATCAAAAGTTGCATTTATATTTTCCAAAAAGTAAAGTGTTTTGGACAAGTAAGCTTTAAAAGCTTCCAACCACTTCCACCAATCAAGTGACTTGTTGAAGTAAGTTGGTGGGCCCCACTTTAAATTCCAAATTTAAGTCGGACAATCCAACACGCAACTTCGCTCAGGCCCAGGTTCGTTTAATTCCTAATTAAACGAATTTTCCGTTGTGACTTCATTATATCCAATTTAATTAAATAATAATGCCTAGCAAAATTATTACGAAATCGATGGCGAATTAATTCTAAAATAATTTGTTCGCTTGAATTAAAATCCAATTTTAATTCCACGTTGAAATCTAATTTCAATTAATATATCTAATATATATTATTTTAGCCGAATTAAGTAAATTAAATAATAAAATCTAATTTCACAATTAAATTTACTTTACCGATTAATTCCAAATTAATCGCGTTCTCTCTTCTCGACGAATTTAATCCCAGATTAATTCTCTCTTTTAATAATTAATTCCCAGATTAATTATTACTATAATTAATCCCATATTAATTTTCTCTTTCATAATTAATCCTAGATTAATTTTCTGTTCGAGTCAAATCTCAACGGTCAATCTTTGGGAGGCGACCCAAGAGATCCCTGGATATGTTGGCAGTAAATAAGGTTATCGGACTATCTGAATATATGCGTACCTAGTACCACGTTCTTACCGATTTACAAGACATGGTTGGCTTCTAGCAAAGCACCGTGCCTACCCAATTCTCCAGAAATATTTTGTAAACGAATATGTAATCTTTGTCAGGCGTAATATACGTAGTATTGCGTATTGCGACCCAATATCGAATGTCACATGCTAGGCCTGGGGCTGGAATTGTGTCTGCCCCGTACGAAGCACATATCATATCTCTATTAAGTAGTCTCTATAATCGGATAAACATGACCTAGTCATATTATCCCGATAGCTGCAGCATACAAGAGTACCATTTCCTTATCATACGTGATCATTATCTCCATATGACTGAAGTGATACTTCCATCTTGACATCACACCCAATACACTACGATTCTCAATTTACCCATAAGAGGCGTACTCAGAACCTGTTAAAGCCCCGGACGACCAAAACCAAAGTATATTGATTGTCGCAAGTATTAGCGATGCAAGTCTCAGGTTAAGACCAAATACACCTACCCTGATACGGACTTCCATAGACACATAGTCATACTACCAATGGAATTCTGAGGGGTTTATCCAGAGCGAAGCTGTTTCCTACCATCGGTAAACACAACCTCCTATTACACTTACATGAGTATCCAATACCCAAATATATAAGAACTATGTCGTTATGCTCCCATAACACACACAAGTGCAATACTAGTCTATTCCGCATTATCGATGTCCAATCTCGATAATACTACGACAAGGGATATTTAATGATTAAACCTTAGTGGATTAATATTGTCTCATATCTTATTAATTCGGTACTAATCATATGGACTTTTATCATTTACGTATCTTGGTAATCCAATTACAAATGATAAAAAAGCAATTTCCTTTGTCACATAGTTAATTTGTACAACAACACCATGTTCTGTACAAATAGTGATGTTATAGGTCATAATTGTCCAACAATCACCCACTTGGCCTATAGCCAATCACTCAAGTGTCCTACACTTGAACTATGTACGGGTCGCTCAAACTTCTACTGAGAAATAGTTTTCGTCAGCGGATTTGTAAGGTTATCATCTGATGCGAGTTATTCGATCATCACATCGCCACGATGTATGATCCAACGAATCAGATGAATAGTTGAAGTATATATTCGGATCGTTGATGAGACCATTAATTCTTTAGCCTGTGTTGTAGCCTAGCTCAGCTGCTAACAGAACTACTCCTAATCTAATTAGGAATCTTACAGATCCAAAATTACTTCTTTTGCTGCGTCAGCTGCAGCAATATTTCTTTTTTATTGTTTATTCGGCAACAGTATCTTGCTTGGAAGATTTTCAGCTCACTGTTCCGTTATTCAAACTATATATTACCCTTATTACGATTTATAGTCATTTTTATCTGTTATGAAACTTGCAACAGTGAACCCAGACACTTCAAGCTCTCCTTCTCCATTGCTTAAGAAAGCATCCTTAGTTCAACTAAGATACTTAAACATTTTCTTAACATCAATCCAGTGACTATCACTTGGATTGGCCTGATTGTGACTCCATATGCTCAAAGCATATGAGACACCAGGTCACGTACATATCTTTCAATATATGAGTTCTCGGAGAGTGCCAACAACATTTAGATCTATCCCAGTAGATCTTTATTCCTAGAATAAAGGTTGTCTCTCCCAAGTAGTTTACGGAGAATTTTCATGAAAGCCAAGCTTTCACCGATTATATTATGGGAATGTCATTTCCAAGAAATGATATATCATCATTATATATAGGACAATCATTGTCAGTGCGCTCCTACTAGCGTTCTTATATACACAAGAATTATCTTCGTTTTGAATTAAATCATATACCATTATGATCTTATCAAAACGTTAGTTCCAATAATGTAATGTTTGCTTCAATCAATAAATGGATCGAATTAACTTGAAAACCTTGTTTGCATGTTTTGGTACGACAAAACTTTTAGGATGTTGATAAACATCCTCCAAAAGGTTTTCGTTAAGGAAAATGGTTTTGACGTTCAGCTGTCATATTTCATAAATGAAACATGCAGCATTAGCAAGCATTATCCAAATGGATTTAATCATGGAAATGAGTAAAAGGTTTATTCGTAATCGACACAATGTTGATAACGATACATTTTCGCTACAAGCCCAGCTTTGTATGTTTGTATGTTGCCATCCATGTTTGTCTTCCTAGAAGACACATATAGTACCATTAGGCACAATGCCTTCTGGTACAACAACCAGCGTCCAAACTTGGTTGATATACAAGGAATCCATTTCGAACTTCATGACACTTTGCCATGATAGGGATTCGATACCTTGTATCACTTCCTCATACGTAGTCGGTTCGTCTTCCTCAATAAGATTGGCATCTTCATGAGGTGAGATCAGAAACCCATACCTCCCAGGTTGTTTTCTGACTCTCTCCGACTTACGCGGTTCTTGTGTATTCGAAGATTATGGTACAATTTCATCCCTGATGAATTGTTTGTGTTCCATTAAGGATTCGGTGCCTAGAACAGTATTACTCCGATTTTCATCGAGTTTTACTTTCTTCCCACTTACCACTGCATATAGGTATTCCTCTTAGGAAAACCGCATGGCGAGCAACAATTAAATTGTTCTCTTGTGAGTTGTATAAGTACTATACTTTGGTTTCCCTAGGATAACCCACAAATTATGCACTTATCCGATTTGGGTTTTAGTTTGGTATCATCCAAACATATGCCTAACATTCCCAAATATTCAGGAATGAGAAAACCCAGTTTCTTTCCTGTTCATATCTAATATGAAGTCTGTCTAACAGATTTTTATGGAACCTTATTCAAAATAAGTATTGCACTGTTTAATGCGTATCCCTTTAAGGAAAATGGTAGCTCAGAGCGACTCATAATTAACCTTAACATGTCTAACAAAATTCAGTTTCTTTGTTCGGACACACCATCTAATTGAGGTGTTCGGGGAAGAGTCCACATTGAAAGAATATTATACTCTTTCAATTAATCGAGAAACTTATTGCTTAAGTATTTTCCACCACGGTCTAACCGTGACGGTTTAATGCTTTAGCCGGTCTGTCTGTCTACTTCGAGTTGAAACTCTAAAAGTTTCTGACTTGTGTTTCATTAAGATACACATAACCATAACGTGATGCCACATCCGTAAAGGTTACGAAGTATTCATATCCACCTCTAGCCTAGCTAGATATGGGCCCACTTACGTCACTATGAACGAGGGCTAACAGATCGGTGGCACTTGCACTTTTGCCAAGTAAAAGGTATTTTAGGCACTTTGCCTAATTAAACTAGATTCGTAGACATCATTTGAATAGAATCAAATCTGTCCTAGTATCCACTCTTCGAAAATGTGGATATACGAGTCTTGTTAATGTGTTCCAGACAACAATGCAACTTTTAAGTCTCAACTGATTAATTCAGTTCGAGCTATTTGTTTGTCATGCTATACGTTTGAGATTCATTTATATTCTAAATATAAATACTGTTATTCACATCTAATGTGTTTATCTCAATATCATCTTTATAAAATAAAACACTTAGTGTTCTAGAATATAAAGGTATACCCGCAACGGGTTAAACTTAGATATATAGATAATGTTTCTAGTCAAACTAGGTACATTTTAACAGTTTCCTAATTTAGGTACATACCTAAAGTGTAGTTCCTAATCTTAGGTTTCTACGGTTAAAACAGTGACTCTCGTCCCGTTTTCGACTCACAGGTCAATCTCATCTGAAGCCAGTCTCCTGCTTATCAGCAGATCCTGCACCTCAGTACATATATTAATGTACCACATTCAATATCTAAAATCCAATTTTAAAACTGGTAGTGGACATATTTATAACAAACATACCTGAAGCCGGAGCCTTGCCCGTCTTCACTTCCTTTATGTCCGCCTTGTCCATACGGTAGTCACGCTTCCAGTGACCCTGTTTGCCACAATTTAGGCAGATATCTTGGGATATGTCCTTTGTCTTCATAGAAGACTATGACGATTTTTGCCTTTGCCCTTTTCCATACCCCAGAAGCCTTCGGCCAAGCCTTGGCCTTCTGGGATGTTGAAGTAAAATGCGTATTGCGCTTCTGGCCCTTTTACAAACTCTGGCTTTGTCTCCTTGAGCATAGCCATTAACTCTTTAAGAGTTTTCTATTGCAATTAGTACTTCTAAAATCTAAGTATAGATCTATGAAGATCCTTCAATTTCAATATCATTCTATAAGGATCTAATCCTTAGTTCTGACGAAGAAATTAAGGAGTCTTTACGGCAAGTATAACGGATTGAGCACTAAAATTATCATCACATGAATCTTCCAAGGATCATGTTCTACTATTTGCTCAACTCCGGGCTTAGGCCCGAGACGTCACTCCATAAAATAAAGTAACTTCTCGGTTCCCAGGACTATCCTGAGGTTTTATTCTCGATCTAAAAATTAAAGCCGCTTAAAGACATTTTCACCTAGGATTATGTCCTAACGCTAATCTTTCAGTTATCTTGATTCCAATAGTCCAACTATCTAATCAACGATTTTGGGTACAATTAAATATGATGATTACTATAGTCTAACTATATAATCAACTATAATTGATCTGTTAAATTCAAATATATTGATTACTATAATCCAATTATATAATCAACTATAAATGAAGTAGTTTGAATACAGTCCAACTGTTTAATTTAAAACAACAATTAAATATTAGTCCAACTAATATATATTTAAATAATGACGAAGAATGAAATGAGAGCGTTTTGGCAAGTATCTAAACGAAATTGCAAATTTAATACTTGCCTCCCACTATTTTTCGGCGAGCCTCTAACCCTCTGTTGAGTACTCGGGAAACCTAGTTTCCTAGTGGGCTAGGATCCCGTTAAATAACACACAACCTTGACTTTGGCCAACAAGTTGTATGATATTTAACTAGGTAGATCTCTAAGATCAATTGGATCTCATCCAATTCCTAGATCCAGTAGGTGGACATCCAAGTCTGAAACATATATCTAATATATGCCAATATATCCAATATATTCCCTAACATTTTTCCTCTGAATCAACTAAGCCTTGGCTTTGGCACAACAAGCTTAATGATTCCAGTTAAGCGTGACACATTGACCTTGGAAAGCTTCCTAATCGATGTCGATGGACAAGAAGTGATCTTGACTTTGGCCAAAAATCACAACTTGGACAAGACATGAGATATGTAACAAATCCTTCATGATTCAAACACATCCGCGATGGACAAAGGTCTTGACTTTGGCCAACAAACCAGTGCCAATCTTGGATCTTGAGAGAGAATCATTCAATGGAAGGAAATCACTTAATATTTGTTGAGGGTTTTTCACGTAATTGGCAATCAATTAATTATCTTTGATTAGGTCTCATCATACGCCCTTAAGCATGCATTCTAAAGCATAATAAGGCGCGATAAATAAATTAATAATGATATACGGATGGATATCTCACAGATTGTTCCTAGAACAAATCTCTCAATTTCCTCTCTCCCGCTAGCATTATTCTTACTTCTACCAAATTACATAACACTTCTAAATAAACCTCATTTACATTGAGGGCAATAGGTGAGAAGAGAAATACAATGAGAAAAGAGGTAATAGGCTGGACACGCAGGTCTAATTTAATAAATTCTAAATTTATTACAACAATTTCCAAAATTGCCCTCACCCTTCTAATATCCATCCGATATACATTATTCATGCATACATCCAAGTATTCACACATAACATGTTATCAATCAATCTAATCCAATTAATTAATTTTTAATTTATGACCATCCAATGTTCAAACAACGATTTGATTTGTGCGAGTCCAGCTCATTTAAGAATAATTACTCAAAGTACGTATTCTTGAATTATATCGAACAATAATTTTAAATCCAATTTAAATTATATTCAATACTAATTCATATTTAATTCCAAATTAAATAATTAGACTTTAAAAGTGCCTTTTAGACTTGGATTCCAAATCCAATCTTTATGGGTCTCAAATGCCCAATTAGTATCTGATACTATTCAATTAAAGTCCAATGAGCTTTCAATTAATTCATTAGGCATGGGCTTTAGCAATTATTGGTCAAACCCAAGATGCCAAGGCCCAATTAGGAATCACCCTATGCCAAAATCAATTTAGGCCCATTAGGCCCAATTAAATTATTTAAAGGCCCAATTGTCATATTTGGACTTTATGGAAATGGTTTTAGGCCCAATTGGATCCAACCAATTATCCTAAACCAATCTGGCCCAACCAAGCCCATTAAGCTCAAATACAACAAATTAAATTAACTCATTATTCCAAATCACAAATTAATTCAATTCAAGTGTAATTAACACAATTAATTAACTAATCTATTGTTCCAAAATATTTAATTAATCCAATAATTATGCTCTTTAATTCCAGTTCATGTCCAACATAAATTGAAGCAAAACAATCAATATAACATGCTTCATGCTCACGGTTTTGGCAATAAAATTGACATCCAATTTGATTTCAATCTAATAAATGAACATTTAAGATTCATTTCATGCCAACAACCACATCCAATTTGTCAAATTTCAAAAAATTCCCATGAGCTTCTAGGGTTCATATTCTCGGCCAAGGGGTAATTTTTGGGGAAAATTAATCCTATCTATTTTTCACAAAATTGAAAATGCACAAATCCAATTCAACATCATTCAAAAACACAACCCAATAACAAATTTGGAAAATCAAGTTCTAAACACAAAAATCCCAAATAAAGTCCATAAACCCTAAAATTCAAATCAAACTTAGATGGCTCTGATACCATTGTAAGTTTTCCTAGAACATGCCAAGATCTCTAAGTTGTGATTTGTGTGTGAATAAATCAAAGGAGTTGCGGAATACTCACATTGACCGGATATAGGCTTTCAAAAATTCCTTTGGATGTAGTAGCTCGGAGCTTGAAGACGAGTTCCAAACTCTCAGGTGAGTCTCCCTATCACCTTGATTCACTCCTTTAAGTGCTAGCTTGGAACAAATGAAAGAAAAAAATTTCCACCATGGAAGCTTGAAGTTTCGGCCAAGCACGAGAGAGGAAGAGAGAATAGTGTTTTCAACTTTTGATTTAAAATCAATTACCAAAAACAAATCAAAATTGCATTTATATTTTCCAAAAAGTAAAATGTGTTGGACAAGTAAGCTTTAAAAGCTTCCAACCACTCCATCAATCAAGTGACTTGTGATGTAAGTTGGTGGGCCCCACTTTAAATTCCGAATTTAAGTCGGACAATCCAACACGGAACTTCACTCAGGCCCATGTTCGTTTAATTCTGAATTAAATGAATTTTTCGTTGCGACTTAATTAAATCCAATTTAATTAAATAATAATGCCTAGCAAAATTATTACGAAAGTCGCTGGTGAATTAATTCTAAAATAATTCGTTCGCTTGAATTAAAATCCAATTTTAATTCCGCGTTGAAATCTAATTTCAATTAATATATAATATTTATTATTTTAGCCAATTAGTAAATTAAATAATAAAATCTAATTTCACAATTAAATTTACTTTACCGATTAATTCCAAATTAATCGCGTTCTCTCTTCTCGACGAATTTAATCCCAGATAAATTCTCGACGCAATTAATCCCAGATTAATTCTCTCTTTTAATAATTAATTCCCAGATTAATTATTGCGATAATTAATCTCAGATTAATTTTCTCTTTCATAATTAATCCCAGATTAATTTTCTGTTCGAGTCAAATCTCAACGGTGAATCTTCGGGAGGCGACCCAAGAGATCCCTAGATATGTTGGCAATAAATATGGTTATCAGACTATTCGAATATGTGCGTACCTAGTACTATTGGACAATTATGACCCATAGCATCACTATTTGTACAGATCATGGTGTTGTTGTACAAATTAACTATGTGACAAATGAGATTGCCCTTTTATCATTTGTAATTAGATTACCAAGATGTATAAATGATAAAAGTCCATTTGATTAGTTACGGATTGAGATGATATGAGACAGTATCAATCCACGAAGGTTTAATCATTAAATATCCCTAGTCGGAGTATTATCGAGATTGGACATCGATAATACGTAAAAGACTAGTATTACACTTGTGCGCGTTGTTGGAGCATAACGTCGTAGTTCTCATATATTTGGGTATAAGATACTCATGCAAGTGTAATAGGAGGTTGTGTTTACCGATGGTACGAGAACAGCTTCACTTTGGATAGACCCCTCGGAATTTCATTGGTAGTATGACTATGTGTCTATGGAAGTCCGAATCAGGGTAGGTGTATTTGGTCTTAACCTGAGACTTGCACCGCTAATACTTGCAACAATCAATATACTTTTTGGTTTTGGTCGTCCAGGGCTTTAACAGGTTCTGTGTACGCCTCTTCTGGGTATATTGAGAATCGTAGTGTATTGGGTGTGATGTCGAGATGGAAGTATCACTCTAGTCATAATGGAGATGATGATCACGTATGATACGGAACTGGTGCTCTTATGTGCTGCAGTCATTGGGATAATATGACTAGGTCATGATTATCCGATTATAGAGACTAATTACCAGAGATCTGATATGTGCTTCGTACGGGGCAGACACAATTCCAGCACCAGGCCTAGCACGTGACATCCGATGCTGGATCGTAATACGTAAGACCACGTATACTACGCCTGATATAGATCACATATTCCTTTAAGAATATTTCTGGAGAATTGGGTAGGCACGGTGCTTTGTTAGATGCCAACCATGTCTTGTAAATCGGTAAAAACGTAGTACTAGGTACGTACGTGTTCGGATAGTCCGACGACCGG